>CANDYM010000594.1:0-34607 GCA_947397865.1 Polietes domitor
ATCCGTTCAAAATATGATTTTGCATAAAAAGCTGCTGCAAACTCATCACATCGATAATGTGATCCACCGTACACTATTATACTGAACAGTACATTATTTGAAACCCTTGTACATTATAGTGTACAATAAAGGTGCACTATTTTAGACTGACCAACTTCATACAATATTTTTCTCACAAATGTTCACTTTTTTCATTATTAAGCTAATAAATTAGAAATATATTAAAAAGTTAATTTAAAACTAAGGTAAATTAATATGTCTTTGTGCATTTGTTTGTAACACCCAAAAGGAAACGAGTTGGACCCATCGTTCATTATACAGATCGGCTTAGAATCACTTTCTGAGTCGATTTAGCAATGTCCGTCTGTCTGTCTGTCCATATATTCTTGTAATCAAATTACAGGTCGCAATTATAGTCCGATCTTAACAAAAATTGGCTCAAACGAACGAACGCTATTTAATTTTTAATTAGGTAGAGAGAAATACGAACGCAACAAAACGGGCTCGTAGTAAACAATTTTAGTAATTTTCGTTATAACACTTCAACTTTTAATAAATATAAAAGAGAACATGTTAACATCATGTTTCATAATAAAACAAGTAAGGAAAGGTTAAAGTCGGGCGGGGCCGACTCTATGATACACTCCACTTTCTATCCGAATACATTTTAATTCGGTGAAAAAGTGAAAACGGGCAGGATTTTTGCATCCTGTAAATGTGTGTGTTTGACAAAAAATGTTAAATCGGAAAGGACATTTGTATGGGAGTATATTGAAATCTGGAACGAAATAGGTGAAATATAAAATCATTGAACATTTGTATTTGCGCTATATCTAAATCTGAACCGATCTTAGCCACTTTCACCATAGGTTTTTAACTTGGATTATAAGCCAAATTGCCAAATTTAAAGAAAATCGATCTAAAGAGGCAAAAGTCAAATCGGGAGCGACATTTGTATGGGAGCTATATCTAAATCTGAACCGATCTTACCCAATTTTTGCACAGGTGTTTATAGTTGGATTATAAGATGTTGTGCAAATTTAAAGAAAATCGGGTACAATATGTGGTTTCTAGAGCGGAAAATGTCAAATCGGGAGCGACATTTGAATGGGAGCTATATCTAAATCTGAACCGATCTTACCCAATTTTTGCATATGTGTTTATAGTTGGATTATAAGATATTGTGCCAAATTTAAAAAAAATCGGGTACAATATGTCGGTTTCTAGAGCGGAAAATGTCAAATCCGTAGCGACATTTACATGGGAGCTATATCTGAATCTGAACCGATCTTACCCAATTTTTGCATATGTGTTTATAGTTGGATTATAAGATATTGTGCCAAATTTAAAAAAAAATCGGGTACAATATGTGGTTTCTAGAGCGGAAAATGTCAAATCCGTAGCGACATTTACATGGGAGCTATATCTGAATCTGAACCGATCTTACCCAATTTTTGCACAGGTGTTTATAGTTGGATTATAAGATGTTGTGCCAAATTTAAAGAAAATCGGGTACAATATGTGGTTTCTAGAGCGGAAAATGTCAAATCGGTGAGCGACATTTGAATGGGAGCTATATCTAAATCTGAACCGATCTTACCCAATTTTTGCATATGTGTTTATAGTTGGATTATAAGATATTGTGCCAAATTTAAAAAAAATCGGGTACAATATGTGGTTTCTAGAGCGGAAAATGTCAAATCCGTAGCGACATTTACATGGGAGCTATATCTGAATCTGAACCGATCTTACCAATTTTTGCATATGTGTTTATAGTTGGATTATAAGATATTGTGCCAAATTTAAAAAAAAATCGGGTACAATATGTGGTTTCTAGAGCGGAAAATGTCAAATCCGTAGCGACATTTACATGGGAGCTATATCTGAATCTGAACCGATCTTACCCAATTTTTGTATAGGTGCTTCTAGTTGGATTATAAGATGTTGTGCCAAATTTAAAGAAAATCGGGTACAATATGTCGTTTCTAGAGCGGAAAATGTCTAATCGGGAGCGACATTTGTATGGGGGCTATATCTAAATATGAACCGATTTGCCTCAAATTAAATAGCGTTCGTCCTTGATCCACAAAACTTACTTGTGCCAATTTTTTGTTAAGATCGGACTATAATTGCGACCTGTAGTTTGATTACAACAATAGAAGGACAGACAGACAGACAGACGGTCATTGCTAAATCGACTCAGAAAGTGATTCTAAGTCGATCGGTGTGCTTAACAATGGGTCTATCCCGCTTCCTTTTGGGTGTTACAAACAAATGCACAAAGCCATAATACTCTCGTGGAGTGTATAAAAACAGTTAATTTAGAAACACAAATCATAAAACTTAAAAACATATAAAAAAACCAGTAAGGAAAGGCTAAAGTCGGGCGGGGCCGACTCTATGATACACTCCACTTTCAATCCGAATACAATTCAATTCGGTGAAAAAATAAAAACGGGAAGGTTTTTGTATCCTGTAAATGTATGTGTTTGACAAAAAAATTTATATCGGAAAGGACATTTGTATGAGGATATATTGAAACCTGGAACGAAATAGGTGAAATATAAAATGTATAGTTTGGCCAAAATCGGTTAAACTTATGGGAGCAACATTTGAATTTGGGCTATATTTAAATCTGAACCGATCTTACCCACTTTCGCCATAGTTTTGTTTAGTCAGATTATAAGATGTTGTGCGAAATTTAAAGAAAATCGAGCACAATATGTGGCTTTTAAAGCGGCAAAAGTCAAATCGGGAGCGACATTTGTATTGGGGCTATATCTAAATCTGAACCGATCTTACCCAATTTCTGCATAGTGTTTCTAGTTGGATTATAAGACGTTGTCCCAAATTTAAAGAAAATCGGGTACAATATATGGTTTTTAGAGCGCAAAATTCAAATCGGGAGCGACATTTGTATGGGGCCTATATCTAAATCTGAACCGATCTAGCCGCTTTAGCCACAAGTGTTTCTAGTTAGATTATAAGATGTTGTGCCAAATTTAAAGAAAATCGATTAGAATATGTGGCATTTAAAGCGGAAAAAGTCAAATTGGGAGCGACATTTATATGGGGGCTATATCTAAATCTGAACCGATTTGACCTATTTTCACCATAGATGTTCTTAGTTTAAATATAAGATGTTTTGCCAAATCTGAAGACAATCTGATACAATATGTGGTTTCTAGAGCGCAAAAAGTCAAATCGGGAGCGAAATTTGTATGGGAGCTATATATAAATCTGAACCGATCTGACCGATATTCACCATGGGTGTTTCTAGTGGAAATATAAGATGTTTTACCAAATCTGAAGACAATCTGATACATTATGTGGTTTCTAGGGCGGAAAAAGTCAAATCGGGAGCGAAATTTGTATGGGAGCTATATATAAATCTGAACCGATCTGTCCGATATTCACCATGGGAGTTTCTAGTGGGAATATAAGATGTTTTATTAAATCTGAAGACAATCTGATATAATATGTGGATTCTAGAGCAGAAAAAGTCAAATCGGGAGCGAAATTTGTATGGGAGCTATATATAAATCTGAACCGATCTGACCGATATTCACCATGGTGTTTCTAGTGGAAATATAAGACGTTTTACCAAATCTGAAGACAATCTGATACATTATGTGGTCTCTAGATCGGAAAAAGTCAAATCGGGAGAGAAATTTTTATGGGAGCTATATATAAATCTGAACCGATCTAATACATTTTAACCACAGGTGTTTCTAGTTACAATATAAGATGTTTTGCCAATTTTAAAGAAAATCTGTTGTAATATGTGGTATCTAGAGTGAAAAGAGTCAAATCGGGAGTGAAATTCATATGGGGGCTATATCTAAATCTGAACCGATTTTCTTCAAATTAAATAGCGTTCGTCCTTATCCCGAAAAACATCGTTTTACAAAGTTTCATTTGGTTCTGTCTACAATTGCGACCTGTATCGTGATTACAAGAATAGATGGACGGACGGACGGACGGACGGACGGACAGACAGACAGACGGACATTGCTAAATCGACTCAGAAAGTGATTCTAAGACGATCGGTATAATTAACAATGGGTCTATGTCGTTTCCTTTTGGGTGTTACAAACAAATGCACAAAGACATAATACTCTCGTGGAGTGTATAAATAGTGGTCGAAATGAGGAAAAATAAAGTTAAAAGCTATTAGTGTGGTCTGATTTCATTTTTTTTTTGGTAGACTTAAAATTGTATGAAGACCAATAATATATATACTTCATAGGGTCTCAGGCAGTTATATTAAGGTGGTGGGTATTACAGTGGTTTCAAAATAAAAGTAGTGGATGTTCCCGACTAAAATGAAAGATAGTTTTGTTTTTTTGTGTCCTCCCAAAATATTTCCGCTTTTATCATTGTCCGTTCGTTAGCTGGACGCGTTCAAAATAACCTCTATAAATCTGGTTTTTCTTGAATAAAAATTCCACGGTGAGAATGGTATTTAGAAAAAACCTGCTAGAAATTAAAATCTGGTCCGAGCCTTATCAAACCGTATCAAAAACTTGCATTTTAACCCTTCCATGTTTTTAGTTCATTTTGTGTTTTTGTTGGATCGTTGAAGAGGTATTGGTGCACCAATTGCAATTTTTAGAACTTCCTAACCCATTAAGGGTCGACAATTTTTTCTTACTGTTGGTTTCTCAGTGGGTTAAATGTGATGTAAAAACTGAAATATGGGGTTATTTGCATCGTAAACACATTCTAGTCTTACAGAAAGCTAATTACAAAAAAACATCTAAGATTTAGGTCTTTCAATGGCAAACTTCACATAAGAAGTTACAATAAAACCGTGCGATATGGTCTTCCTCCCAAGAACGAGATTATATAGAAGTGAAACTATAGGTCATTAATAGGAAAACTCATACTCAGTTTTTTATTTAGTGGTCGTTTGTCTTTTTTACAGGAATTTTAATTTCCAAAGGATGTAAATGTATCAATAATTAAGTTACGCACTTTCGCGTGTCATACATTGGTGATATGGGTATCAAATGAAAGAGAAGAACATCTGCTAAATATACTTTAAATTCCATGCGTCTATCTATGTTAATTTAACATTAACAACCATTTCAAATTTTCCCCTTTAAAGAGTTTATGTAGATTATTCATGTTTTAATTTTAAAGGGGGGAAATTTGAAATGGTTGAATTTCTTTCCAAAAATTAGCATTATATAAGACTAGAATGAGTTTACGATGCAAATAACCCCATATTTCAGTTTTTAATTCACATTTAACCCACAGAGAATTAACAGTACGAAAAAAATTTGCGGCCCTTAATGGGTTAGCAAATTCTAAAACATTGCAGTTGGTTATCAATAGCTCTCCATCAAGCCCCTAAAAACATAAATCGAACTAAAAATGTGGTTTTTATAAAAAATGCATCAAAAATTGCACTAAAATAGTATAAATCTGTCCTTTATATGGTTCATATTGCAAGTTTTTAATATGATTTGATAAGGCTCGGGTCGGATTTTAATTTCAAGTGTTTTTTTTTCTCAATACTATTCTCATCGTGAATTCGTTTCAAGAAAAACCCTGATTTTTTGAGGTTATTTGAACGCGTCCAGCTCGCGAACGGACAATGATAAAAGCGAAATACTTCGGGGAGAATACATAAAACAAACCAATCTTTCATTTTAGTTGGGAACATCAACAACATTTTTTCCTTCCTCACAAAAGAAGCCACTCTAGTGGGTATACTCTTATTAATACAATTCAATTTCTACTTAACTTTCACATCAAACGCACTTCTTATTAGCTTTAAAGCTAAATTAAATTTTTATTTCCAAAGTGACAACCTTTCAACCTAGCTCGCCCCGATGTGCCGCCTCAATGTTTCTTATCTTAACCTTTTCCAATCAAGAACAGAATTTTCTCATTTCGAAATTATCTCGAAGTTATACTCGGATAGATGTAATTTTTGCAACCATTTCGTTTTTTATATCCTTCTGCTTTTACTTCGGCTTCCTGCAGCCGGCCATAAATCTTAATGGCAACATATTCAGGTCCTTTTTCAAACATTCGTTGTTTTTTCCTGTGTGAGTCTGTGTGTGTTTGTTAGCTTGTTTCTTGGTGTCACATTGGAGTTTTCCTCTGTACTGGGTGGCATGGGCTACTTACACACTTGCCTTTAGTCACATTCACATTTTTCATTTAATTTGTTGAAATGTTGGGTACTTTTATTTCTCATCTTCATCTTGTGCTGCCTTTCCTATTTGTGGCTAATTTCATATGCAAAAATTTGTTACAAAACAAAGTTGGAAAGCATATATATTCGGTATTACGTTACGTTGTCCTGGCGATGTTCACTTTTTCCATTTATTTTTTTCCGTTTGCGCCGTTGCTGATCCTCCATTTTTGGCCTGGTTCTTAAATTTATTTGTGAGAATCTGTGTGTGAATGCGAGCGTGTGTTTCCTTTTTGCTTCCAAAAAGCGGAAATAATACAGAGAGAAAGTGTGACAGTGTGACTGGGTCTGAGGACCGGCCGGCGGTGAGCAGTGAGCGGTCTGCTGCTGGCTACACGAGTTGCAAAATTGTGATTTGTCCTTGTATAGGCATAAATTAAATAGGACTTTTATTACTTTTTATGTATGTTTTAGTTTTTGTGCTTTTTCATTTCCCCATCTGCTCTTTCATGGTCTTCCTCTTTCTTTTCCTCTGCGCTACAACAATAAAAACAGCAACAACAACAACGACATTTTTGGCCCTAATTTTTGGGTGTTATTTTTTCCTGCTGCCTAAAAGTGTGTAAAACATTTCAAATTATTTTAGAGTGAAATAATAGGCAAAAAAAAAGACAATGAAAATGAGAAATTTATAGAAGGCCATTAGATGGGTGCTTTCTGTCGGGCTTTGTGGGACGGTGGGCCGTCGGTATGAGGGTGGTTCTAAAAGCGGTTTCGGTCTCTAAAGTAAAATTAATGAAGTGTAAGGGGACCTTTTGGTTTTTCTTGGGATTGGCGACAACAAAAAGGAAATAAAAGGAAGCCGGCAAAGCAGTAACAATTTTATATCCATTTGGGATGAATCAGTAATGTGTCCTGTTTCAATAAATGAATTTTTATGCGATTTAAAAACCTAATATATTTTACGATTTGGCAGAGTTATTGCAGAAAAAATGTTGACAGCTTTGCCAAGTAGGAGTGTGAAGCGGTATTTACTCAAAGGCAAGTTCGTTGAAATTACTGAATTAATATGAGGTAGTCGAAAAAGAACCACTAATAAAATTCCTACAACAAATTCTGAGACGAATTTGGAGAGATGTAAGAAGAAATAGTTCTAAATTCTGGGGACTAATTCGAACCATTCCGATACCGCTCCAGCCAGTTATAGTAAAACAAGGGCATAGTTCACACCACCTACGAGCTATCTACTTTATGATATCGTTTCGAATTAGGCAGCTTTGCTTTTTTAGTTTTCATATGCATCTAAAAACGGGCATTGGAACAAGCGTTCCCATTCTATTCTATTACATTTTTAGGCATTTTATTAAAAATCCCAAATTTGGGACTACATTTTCGCCACTTTGGGAATTCGGTTTTTTTTTTTGTGAAAAACAAAATTTAGTATTTTTTTAGTAATTTTTATCTGTTTTAACGCATTTAGATATATTGGTCGTACCTCAAATTCGTGAAGTTTTGGGAGATGTAATTGGGAGTGCTCAAAACTTGTATTTTTGCAAAACAAATAGTTTTAGTGATAGCTCAATAGCGCAGCCAGTTACTGATTTATTTTTGAAAAGGAACTGTTCCTTTACTACTTTAAACTTTCTTTTAAAATAAATTCCCAAATAATAATATTACCTTGCAAATAAAGTGAAATAAAAAAAACAAATGGAAATGGTCAAACGATTGAAACAAAATATGTTTGTCGGACAAATAAAAAAATTCTTTAAATTTGGCACAACATCTTATAATATTACTAGAAACACCTGTGATGAAATTGGGTAAGATCGGTTCAGATTTAGATATAGCCCCCATTATATGTCGCTCCCGAGTTGACCTTTCCGCTTTAAATGCCACATATTGTACTCGATTTTCTTTAAATTTGGCACAACATCTTATCATCTAACTATGGGTAAGATCGGTTCAGATTTAGATATAGCCCCCATACAAATGTCCCTCCTGATTTGAATTTTGCGCTATAGATACCACATATTGTTGCCGATTTTCTTTAAATTTGGCATAACATCTTATCCAACTAAACAAAACTATGGTGAAAGTGGGTAAGAGCGGTTCAGATTTAAATATAGCCCAAATACAAATGTTGCTCCCAAAAGTTTAACAGATTTTGGCCAAACTATACACTTTATATTTTACCTATTTCGTTCCAGGTTTCAATATATCCTCATACAAATGTCCTTTCCGATTTAAAATTTTTTGTCAAACACATACATTTACAGGATACAAAAAACCATCCCGTTTTCACTTTTTCACCGAATTGAATTGTATTCGGATAGAAAGTGGAGTGTATCATAGAGTCGGCCCAGCCCGACTTTAGGCTTTCCTTACTTGTTTTCGCTTAGCATAATGCTGGCTTCCACCAAAAAATTAAAACTATGACCGACTGTAAAATGAAACTCAGGCCAGCTAGACTATAAGTTTATTCTACAAAAATGATCTACTCAACATGCTCTTTGAGAATTATAGAGTAGCGATACTCTGTTCCAAAAATGCTGTTGGACAGTGTAGTAGCTATAATTTTAATGATGGCGTTCCTTGTACTTTATAACAATTAAAAACGTAATTGATATTTAATATAAATAATTATATAACTTGCTTTATGCTGACTTCAAAAATTATGTAAATAATCTTTAGTTGTTTAATGTGTTGTCTCAAAATTTTTCGGATTTAACACTGGCCGTTAGTGAGATAGCCAGTTTTTTAGCAATTTTTTTAAATTTTTTATAAAGTTCGCAAAATTCCACATATATGGAACATTTTTTGAGAGAGTTTCTAACCCTTCATTTCTAAACCTCTGATAGTGGAGATTGAGTATTTCTTGGTTAGTTTATTCCAGAAATAGTTTCCTTCAATATAAAGTATCAGCATTGTAATTAGGGATGTCAAAATCGAAAATCGAAAACCGGTTAACCAATGTTAACTCCGTCAACGTCCAACGGTTTTTTGTATACTTCACGACAGTATTATATCTTTGTGCATTTGTCTGTAACACCCAAAAGGAAGCGAGATAGACCCATTGTTAATTATACCGATCGACTTAGAATCACTTTTTTAATCGATTTAACAATGTCCGTCTGTCCATCTATTGCTGTAATCAAATTACAGGTCGTAATTATAGTCCACAAGTAAGTTTTGTGGATCAAGGACGAACGCTATTTAATTTGAGGCATATCGGTTCAGATTTAGATATAGCCGCCATACAAAAGTCGCACCCGATTTGACTTTTGCCGCTCTATAAACCACATATTGAACCCGATATTCTTTAAATTTGGCAAAACATCATATAATCCAACTATAAACACCTGTTCAGAAAGTGGGTAAGATCGGTTCAGATTTAGATATAGCCCTCATACAAATGTCGCTCCCGATTTGACTTTTGCCGCTCTAGAAACCACATATTGTACCCGATTTTCTTTAAATTTGGCACAACATCTTATAATACAACCAGAAACACCTGTGGCTAAAGTGGGCCAGATCGGTTAAGATTTAGATATAGCCCCCATACAAATGTCGCTCCCGATTTGACTTTTGCCGCTCTAGAAACCACATATTGTACCCGATTTTCTTCAAATTTGGCAAAACTTCTTATAATCCAACTAGAAACACCAGTGGCTAAAGTGGGCGAGATCGGTTCAGATTTAGAAATAGCCCCCATACAAATGTCGCTCCCGATTTGACTTTTGCCGCTCTAGAAACCACATATTGTACCCGATTTTCTTTAAATTTGACACAACATCTTATAATCCAACTAGAAATACCTGTGGCTAAAATGGGCCAGATCGGTTCAGATTTAGATATAGCCCCCATACAAATATCGCTCCCGATTTGAATTTTGCCGCTCTAGAAACCACATATTGTACCCGATTTTCTTTAAATTTGGCACAACATCTTATAATCCAACTAGAAAGACCTGTGGCTAAAGTGGGTCAGATCAGTTCAGATTTAGATATAGCCCCCATACAAATGGCGTTCCTGATTTGACATTTTCTGCTCTAGAAACCACATATTGAACCCGATATTCTTTAAATTTGGCAAAACATCTTATAATCCAACTATAAACACCTGTGGCTAAAATGGGGCAGATCGGTTCAGATTTAGATATAGCCCCCATACAAATGTCGCTCCCGATTTGACATTTTCCGTTCTCGAAACGACATATTGTACCCGGTTTTCTTTAAATTTTGCAGAACATCTTATAATCGAACTAGAAACACGTATGCAAAAATTGGGTAAGATCGGTTCAGATTTAGATATAGCCCCCATACAAATGTCGCTCCCGATTTGACATTTTCCGTTCTAGAAACGAAATATTGTACCCGATTTTCTTTAAATTTTGCATAACATCTTATAATCGAACTAGAAACACCTGTGGCTAAAGTGGGCCAGATCAGTTCAGATTTAGATATAGCCCCCATACAAATGGAGTTCCCGATGTGACATTTTCCGCTCTAGAAACCACATATTGAACCCGATTTTCTTTAAAATTGGCACAACATCTTATAATCCAACTAAAAAACCGATGGTGAAAGTGGGTAAGATCGGTTCAGATTTAGATAAAGCCCTCATACAAATGTTGCTCCCGAATGTTTAACCGATTTTGGCCAAATTTTACATATTATATTTCACCAATAAACAGACATGGTGAAAGCGGGTCACATCGTTCCTGGTTTCAATATACCCCCATACAAATGTCCTTTCCGATTTAACATTTTTTGTCAAACACATACATTGACAGGATGCAAAAATCCTTCCCGATTTCAATTTTTTACCGAATTGAATTGCAATGAGAATTGTTTGGGTGATGCCCATATGTCCATACTTTGGTATGACTTTGGTATGCTACTGTATAATTTGTATTTGTCTGTCGAACAATTGGATCAATTACCATATTATTTACCATATTCGTTAAATTTGACTAAAGATGAATTTATAGCATATATATTATAATCATATAATTTATATAATTTGTATGAACTACATAAAATTGCTCCCATGAAATACCTGGGTTTAGTAATCAAAGCGAGGTACATACGCAGGGAGTGGTGTAGGGTATTATATAGTCGGCCCCGCCCGACTTTAGCCTTTTCTTACTTGTTTTCATTTAAATAGGGCGAAAAATCCTTTAGAAATTAAATAACAAAATATTTTTTATTTTATAATAGCTGAAATGTAAAAAATTTAAAGGATAAATGTGCAAGTAATAGAACAAGTAGTAAAAGTCCCCTTGATGAATATTTTACTATTTTTATACCCTCCACCTCCAGGATGGGGGTATATTCACTTTGTCATTCCGTTTGTAACACCTTGAAATGTTCATCGGAGACCCCATAAAGTATATATATTCTGGGTCGTGGTAAAATTCTAAGACGATATAGCCATGTCCGTCTGTCCGTCTGTCTGTTGAAAGCACGATAGCGGCCGAACGAAATGAGCTAGGAGGTTCAAATTTTTCCTAAATGTGTCTTATGGTTGTAGATCGGTTGGGATTGAAAGTGGACGAAATCGGCCCAGAGGGAAAAATTTTTCCCTCTCAAGGACTGATAATACCCCTAATATTTAGAGTATTTCAGCATGTTTTTTGAACATATTAGCTTGTATTTACTTGATATTTGCAATACGCATTCCCTTTATAGCATACAAGGGCACCATAGAGTGATTTTTATTTGTAGGGGGCGAAATGGGACAAAAAGGGATAAAAATGGTACCTATCAAACGACAACAGATAGAAACACGAAATTCGGCGTGTACATTCCTCTAATAGAGTAGATACATAATATAAAAGCATTTTTTCTAAATTCGTACATTTAAGGGGTTAAATGGGGATAGAGGGATAAAAATAGTACCAACCTAATGGCTGCACCTAGAATAATGAAATTCGATATATGCATTCCTCTGATTGCGTAGACAGGTAAAATAAAAGAACTTTCCAAAATTCGTACTTTTTGGGGTTCAAATGGAAAAAAGAGGATAAAAATAGTACCTACCAAATGACAGCAGCTATAATCATGAAATTCGGAGTATACATTCCTCTGACTGCGTAGACACGAAAAATAAAACGTTTTTTCGAAATTCTTTTTGGGGTTAAAATGAAAAAAGGGGATAAAAATAGTACCAACTAAACGAATACATCTAGAATGATGAAATTCGATGTGTACATCCCTCTTATTGTGTAGATACGTAAAATAAAGAGATTTTAGATAGTCGTACTCTTGAGGGGGCAAAATTGGAAAAAGGGGATAAAAATGGTACCAACAAAATTGCCGCTGGTAGAATCATAGAATTCGGTGTAAACATTCCTCTGACTGCATAGCCACGTAAAATATTTTGTTTTCCAAATTTGTACTTTATTTTGTTGCTTTTACGACAAAAAATGGTAGAATCGTGAAGTTGTCTTATACTGCGTTCGTGAGAGATAAGGTATTTTCAAAATTTATACTTTTGAAATTAAAATAGGATGGAAATACAACCAACCAAACGACTGTAGCTGAAAATACACTCTCTATCCCCCAAGATTTAGGGTATTTATAATTGTTGCCTTATATTTACTATTATTATTTACTAGTATTATTTCCATTATATATATACATAGTATACAAATATTGGTAGCCTTGGCTTATTAATTAAATTTCTGATTTTCATATATGTATTTGAAATTTGTTGCGGACATTTCTCTTGTAGCTTGGAAGCACCACAAAGAAAACAAGTAAGGAAAGGCTAAAGTCGGGCGGGGCCGACTATATAATACCCTACACCACTCCCTGCGTATGTACCTCGCTTTGATTACTAAACCCAGGTATTTCATGGGAGCAATTTTATGTAGTTCATACAAATTATATAAATTATATGAATATAATTTATATGCTATAAATTCATCTTTAGTCAAATTTAACGAATATGGTAAATAATATGGTAATTGATCCAATTGTCCGACAGACAAATACAAATTATACAGTAGTATACCAAAGTATGGACATATGGGCATCACCCAAACAATTCTCATTGAAATTCAATTCGGTAAAAAATTGAAATCGGGAAGGATTTTTGCATCCTGTAAATGTATGTGTTTGACAAAAAATGTTAAATCGGAAAGGACATTTGTATGGGGGTATATTGAAACAAGGATCGATGTGACGCGCTTTCACCACGTCTGTTTATTGGTGAAATATAATATGTAAAATTTGGCCAAAATCGGTTAAACATTCGGGAGCAACATTGGGGCTATATCTAAATCTGAACCGATCTTACCTACTTTCACCATTTGTTTTTTAGTTGGATTATAAGATGTTGTGCCAATTTTAAAGAAAGACGGGTACAATATGTGCATTTTAGAGCGGAAAAAGTCAAATAGTGAGCGACATTTGTATGGAGGCTATATCTAAATCTGAACCGATCATACCCACTTTCAGCATAGGTGCTTCTAGTTGGCATTTATATGGGGGCTATATCTAAATTTGAACCGATCTTACCCAAATTTTGCATACGTGTTTCTAGTTCGATTATAAGATGTTCTGCAACATTTAAAGAAAATCGGGTACAATATGTGGTTTCTAGAACGGAAAATGTCAAATCGGGAGCCACATTTGTATGGGGGCTATATCTAAATCTGAACCGATCTTATCCAAATTTTGCATACGTGTTTCTAGTTCGATTATATGATGTTCTGCAACATTTAAAGAAAATCGGGTACAATATGTCGTTTGTAGAGCGTAAAATGTCAAATCGGGAGCGACATTTGTATGGGGGCTATATCTAAATCTGAACCGATCTTATCCAATTTTTGCATAGGTGTTTCTAGTTGGATTATAAGATGTTCTGCAAAATTTAAAGAAAATCGGGTACAATATGTCTTTTCTAGAGCGGAAAATGTCAAATCGGGAGCGGCATTTATATGGGGCTATATCTAAATCTGAACCGATCTTACCCAAATTTTGCATACGTGTTTCTAGTTTGATTATAAGATGTTCTGCAACATTTAAAGAAAATCGGGTACAATATGTCGTTTCTAGAGCGGAAAATGTCAAATCGGGAGCGACATTTGTATGGGGGCTATATCTAAATCAGAACCGATCTTACCCAATTTTGGCACAGGTGTTTCTAGTTGGATTATAAGATGTTGTACCAAATTTAAAGAAAATCGGGTACAATATGTCTTTGCTAGAGCGGAAAATGTCAAATCGGGAGCGGCATTTATATGGGGGCTATATCTAAATCTGAACCGATTTCCTCCAAATTCAATACCGATGGTCCTTGGCCAGCAAAAATAACTTCTGCCAAGTTTCATGAGAATCGGACAACAATTGCGACCTGTAGAGTGCGAACAAGCTTAGATGGACAGCAGACGGACGGACGGACGGACGGACGGACGGACGGACGGACGGACGGACAGACAGACATCGTTAAATCGACTCAGCTGGCGATTATAAGCCGATCCGTATACTTAAAGGTGGGTCTAGCTCAATTATTTCTTGGTGTTACAAACATTTGGCGGAAAACTAACTTATAATACCCTAGACCACGAAGTGGTGTAGGGTATAATAAAAGTTTTAGCTGGCGAAATGGGACAAAAAGGGATAAAATATGGTACCAATGATACGACAACAGCTAGAATCATGAAATTCGGTGTGTACATCCCTCTAATTGCATAGACACGTAAAATAGAGGGATTTTTCGAAATTCGTACTTTTAAGGGATATAATTAAAAAGAGGGATAAAAATGGGACCTACCAAACCGCTGAAGTTGAAATCATGAAATTCGGTGTATACATTCTAACTATGAAGATTCGAAAAAGGGTTTTTTCGAAATTTGTACATTTATCACTTTGTCTGTATCTGAAAATGCTTCTTTCTAATGGCGACTGACAATCGCCTAATATTTAGGCATGTTCACTTTCACAATTACAACATTGTATTTATTTATAGTAGTAGATTTTACACAGTGCGCATAAGTATACATTATAGTTTGAAAGAGTAAACAAGTATAGTAATGTGCATAAAAATATCACAATTTTCGTAATATGGTACTGTGCTTCTAGGTAAAGTCGACATCCTTTAATCTGCCGGTAATACTGTGGAATGCCCTCCGTGGTGGAGGGTATATAAGATTCGGCCCGGCCGAACTTAACGCCTTCTTACTTGTTTGTGTTGATTTTATGAATTAGTGCAGAAAAAAGTTCCAAACTGTGTGATGCACGGCTCTAAACAGTAGTTCCCTTTTAAGAGAGTACAAATCGTGTACAGCTCTTCGATCAATAAAAGCTGCTCCTAAATCCTTGCGTATTCTTTGCGGGTCATAATATTTTTTTTTTCTAAGTGTGACTACCTAAAATACTATATTTCCAAGCCAATTAGCCAATTAATTATTGAAGCCAATTAAAATGCGTTAAAAACTGCCAAGAACTTCTAGATTACGTGGCTCTAAAATATCCAATAATCATCAGCAAGAAAATATTCTCGAATATCGGGAATAGAACAAAATGAAAAATAAAACTCATATTACAATTTGTTTATTATGTTCACTCAATAAGGATATAGACAGCAGGACTATGACTGCAAGTATGCGTGTGTGTAACTGTGTGCATAGTCCTTCGAACTCGATGCGAACGCGATAAAAATCTTCGACTATAAACGGCCAAAACCCAAACCCATTTGCTCATCGAATCTTTATTATTTTTCTATTATTTTCACTATCTGCCTGAGTATCTGTTGCGTTGGCAGCTTTTAAATAAATTAAAAATAAATAAGGAAAATCCCACTCAATAACCAGCCATACAGTGAATGGCTGGCAACCAAGCAAGCAGGCAGCATCGGTGGTACCATCAGCATCATCATCATGTTGCAAGTTCGAGTAGGCCGTATCTCGTGCTCGTATTGGCAGAAACAAAACGAGAATGGTAGGTGGAGCGGGGCAAGACAAACCCGCCAGAAACAACTTCGCCAGCTGATGTGTATCTTGAAATAAATGAGATTTCCACCATCCACCCCTCGGCCCTAGTGATGCTGCTGCTGAAGCAAATGGGGTGTTGAGTTGCCTGAACATGAGAACGGGAGCTGCAAATCTGAAGAATAACTGTTCAAAATTTAAACAGAAAATTTAATTTTATTTGAATCCTACCAACGCTTGCTTTTTTGAGCTCAACCACAAATGTATTGCTTTGAGGAATACGATACGAATGCGAGAAAGTATCTGTTTGGATACATTGCAAATATAAAATGTGTTTTTTGTTGTGTGTGTTGTTGTGGAATTTCGAAACGAGAGTCGAAAAAATAAACAGAAATCATGTGTTAGGATAACATGACTTTGCATCACACACCACCAACACCATCACCATCGCCACCACCACCACCACAACAGTCATACAGTTTGAATTACACAAAATCTCAAAGGCCATCTAAAAAGTGGTATCAAAAGCTCTCACATTTTCCCAAGAAAATAAAACTTCAGAGCCAACAACAACAAAAATGAAACAAGAAAATGTAAAAGGAGTCCATATCCATATAATTTGGTATGCCATGGCATGGTAATGTTTATGAGAATATTGAAATGATGATGTTGTCATTGATTGTTTGCTTTGAATACTGGGGAAATGAAATGATTTTCGATTTTCGAAAAGCAAAGCAAATGTATTAAAAATGGTATTGTTTGGCTTCAAGGGAAATGGAAATTTGATGTAGCTATCGTTTCAGAGATTTTCAAAAAAAAAAAACAAGAGACTGCAATCACTGCCCTTTCCCTCACCCCTCAATGGACACATTCAGCGGATATATGCTCTAAGGTAGGGTCGAGGATTTCAATGATTTCATATACCGAAAATTTGTAATACATTTTTGTCTGTCCCCAATTGTATATACTTGGCTAACCTGTAGGTTGAGAATATAATTAACATTTTGTTCAGTTTGACTGAATCCTGACTCTTTTCAATTTGTATTCCTGTAACAGACACGTCTACATAAAGAGGAGTTGGAACATTTCGATTTCCAGTAAAGTTTCAAATAAAATACACAAGTTTACAACCTTTTTGTAAAAGGGCTGTGTATAACATTTTATATTAAATTTTGATGTTGAATTGATGTCGAGATTCAAAGATTCTATGGATATTTAAAATTCCATTTTTCGTCGAAAGTACTTTCAATATTTGCACTATAATTTGGTCACTAGAGGAACGATATTCCAAAAGATCAAATGCACGTAAAAGGGATTCAATACCAAGCGGTGCGATTTTTGACCTAGAAAGCTTGGATTGTTTCGAGCCATTTTCTTCTGAAAGAAATATATTTAAACTTAAAAATTTTCACGAGTTAAGGTCAATTTAACAGTAGCGAAATTATGATTTTTTTAAAATGTGGTTTTATTCAATCGTCTGCAACTGATATATTTGATCGATTTTAATGTACTATATATTTTAATGTTATCTCCCCTTTGGATTTTAGTTTGTTTTTAAATTTTATTATTTTTAATTTGATTTTCGAAAAATTAGAGTAGTGTTCTTCGATGTCTGTTAAGCGACTGTGTGAGTTTTGTTCTATTTTTTACGATCATTTTTTCAAAATATTTTTTGCAAAATCAATCATTGTTTCAGTGATAAATCTTAGAATGCAATTTTTTAAGGAATCGTGATTTTTTTTTCAAAAATTATTTGTGTGAGAACAATACATGCATACCAAGAAATCTAAGCTATTCAGGTCAAACAGCCTACCATTGTGCATAAAATAACTTATATAGATATTACGGAGAAAAAGTGTCTTAGAAATGTCGACCAAAAATTGTGAAAAAGTTTTTTATTTTACAAACAAAACAAATAAAAATTAATTAGGAAAATTGTGATGCTTCATTATCATAATATCTCTACTCTATATAGCTCAACTATATATAAAAAAACATAAAGTGGAATCAAAAAAATTTGCCCTAAATACCATTAGGTAGAAACAATTTCCCTCAAGCCCGATTTTCACAATTTGCAATATCGTGATTTCAGCTACAGCCTAAATGTCTGTAACATTTTGATAGGAAAAGTTCAAATATTGAGGATCCAATATATTACAGAGTGGAACAAACACACCTAGTTTCATGATTGGTACCAGTTTCACTACTTTTTCATTTTGACCTTAAAAGTATGAATTTAAATAAGCTCGTACCTCTTGAAAATACTGAATGCCATGATTGTAGCTACAGCCGTTTTATTGTTGCCCATGTTCATCCCATTTAGATCGAAAGCTCTCTTTTTTCGCGTCTACGCAGTAAGAAACGTGTACACAATGAATTCCATTATTATAGCTACAGCCGTTTGGATGGTACCATTTTTATGCCCATACGCCCCATTTTTCGTCTTTAAGTATAAATTTCGAAAATTTCCATTTTGTTTCGCATATTCACAGTCAGATGAATGTATACAACGAATTTCATGATTTAAACTTCAGCGGTTTGGTTGGTACCATTTTTATCCCTCTTTTCGATTGCATCCCTTAAAAGTACGAATTTTTAAAAATCCTTCTATTTTACGTGTCTACGCAATCAGAGGAATGAATACTAGAGCGTACCAGGTTACAAGTAAAAAAAAAAAAGTTCGCCGTACACCTTCGAATATGAAGTATTATTGAAAGGTAGTTTCAAAAAAATTTTTTTTATTTTTTTATGCCGAACGTAGGGGTCGCGCTTTTACATTTTTCTATATAACTTCTGCATTTATAAACGGATTTTAAAGTGTGATACATCGATGTTTTTGTCAGATTTTTGTGTCTTTGAAGTCATTGAGCTCAAACATGATTCATGATTTTATGCGAGCTTTAATTTTCGATTATTAGAGTGGTACATTAGGGTAGTAGCAACTGAGAAATGATGGGTAAGTACCAGAAGGGGGTGCTTGAGCTCAATGACTTCAAAGACAAAAAAATCGGCCTCGTCGAGACAAAAACATCGATGTATCACACTTTAAAATCCGTTTATAAATACAAGTTATATAGAAAAATGTAAAAGCGCGACCCCTACGTTCGGCATAAAAAAATAAAAATTTTTTTTTTGAAACTACCTTTCAATAATACTTCATATTCGAAGGTGTACGGCGAACTTTTTTTTTGAAGTACGCCCTAATGAATACATCTAATTTCATTATTCTAGGTGCAGCCGTTTGGTTGGTATCATTTTTATCCCTCTATTTTAATTTTACCTCTTAAAAGTACGAATTTGAAAAAAATACTTTTATATTATGTATCTACTCAATTAGAGGAATGTACACACCATTTCGTGCTTCTAGCTGCTGTCGTTTGATAAGTACCATTTTTATCCCTTTTTGCCCCATTTCAACCTCTGCGAATGAGAATCACTTTATGGTGCAAATTTTTGTTATAAGTGGAATGCGCATTCCCAATATCAAGCAAATAAAGGGTGATTTTTTAAAAGCTATAGGAAAGTTTAAAAAAACACATAAAATTAAGAAAAATGCATGAAATCTTTATTTGAATCGATAGTACGGTCCAAATGTTGACCTTGACTGCGCTTCAAATGGTCCATCCGCTTAGTCCAATTTTGGCATTTCCACGTTTTTGAGTAACAGAGGTCCAATTGCTGTTAACGGCGACGAATCGATAATTGATGGTCATCATTAACACTGGCCAATACAGCTTCGATATTTTCTTCATGTGGTTTAATGTCCATCAATGTAAATTTTGTGCGAAATTTAGTCACAATAGCCCGAATAGCCGCTTCAGTCGGTCGATTAAACTGACCATAAAATGGAAGCGCGCGATGAACTTTCTTAACAGAGCACGCATTTTGATAATAAAATTCAATAATTTGCAAGCGTTGTTCGTTTGTAAGACGATTCATGGTTAAATTATAGACCAAACTGAAGATATTTGACAGTGAAACAAAACACGTCAGCTGTTTAAACCAGTGTTGCCAAAAAGATAATAGCTAAAAAATCACCCTTTATAAGCAGACATAGTGAAAAAACATGCTTAAATACTTCAAATATTAGGGGTTATTAGGGGTATTTTTAGTCCTTGTGAGGGAAAAATTTTTACCTCTGGGCCGATTTCGCTCACTTTCAATCCCGACAAAGCTGCAACCATAAGACACATTTAGAGAAAATTTAAACCTCCTAGCTCAGTTCGTTCGGAGGCTAGCGTGTTTTCAACAGACAGAAGGAAATGGCTAGATCGTTTTAGAATTTTAGCACGACCCAGAATATATATACTTTATGGAGTCTCCGATGAATATTTTAAGGTGTTACAAACGGAATGACAAGGTGAATATACCCCCATCTTTAGGTGGAGGGTATAAAAACGCAAAAAAGATAAATAAAACATTTTTTCCAATTTTTTCTATATTTTTTAGAAGGTAATATCAATTTTCTAACACTTACTTTTATTTTAATATATCCGGTCGTGATCGGCCTTCTACTCCCAATATTAAAGTACAAAATTTAAAGTATTGTCGGTGCTCTTCGATTTATATAGAAATTTACAAATTTTAACTTTTCTTTGTGGCGAATAAAACGGTGTTTCCCGATTTAAATAAATATGAAATTCAGGACACTAGGGTTGCTCGATAACAATGATTGTTCTCAAAATAATTTAACTTTTCTTTGTGGTACAATTAAATGTGATACAAATAATTGGTCGAATATTTTGTGAGAAAGGTTAATTTTAGCCGAGAACCTCCACATATATACATATATATACATATACATATATTTTTCTTAATAATTTTAACCAATTTTCCCTTTATTTTCAGGTAAGTTCGATTTTCATTATGCTATTATGGTGAGTTGAAAGCATTCAAATATTGAGGAAATTCTTATTAAGTGAACGGGCAATTTTCAACAGTTTTACGATTTCGATGAAAATTTTCCCGGTTTTTGGTTTGTAGTCGATAAAATCGATTTAAAATCAAAGGTATTAACAAGAAATAAATTATGTCAACGGCAATTTAAAAAGAGAAAACTATTTTCTGTCCAAAGTTGTCAAAAAAATGGTGTTTGGAAACAGCGTAAAAGTGAGTACTAAAATGTACCTTTATTTATCGATTATCCAGAACTCTTCTGGGCCTGATCATCCCGGAAATCGATGTTCAACGGTATTCTGTTAGAAGTACCAAACAAAAATGTGCCGATCCTTGTAGCTTTTAAATTCACATAATTTGCGGACGAAGTTTTAAGCTACTAAACATTTCATGTGTGAAAGATAGAGGAATTGTTGGTTTTTGCCGAATAACAATGAAAAACGCATCTTTATTTTTGTGAAAGTCTAAGAGTGGGATCGCTTCCAGTTTCTTAGATATCAGTGAAATGGGGAAATAGCATTTTTTTTTATTATTTTTACACTTGACTTCTTCTACATTTGTGTTGATATCTCAGAAACTAAAAGAATACTCTAGAAAACACAATTTTTACAGTGAATCACTTTTATCGAAATATAAAGTGCATAGAATAGACTTAGGTTTATAATAACATATGGGACCAAAGACTTCCACGGCTGTGCTGGAATATACGAGTACACATTCTTTTTAGAAAATTTCCAGAAACATTTTTAAACAAATGTGGCTGAATCGGTGATGAAGCATTGAGTCTATTCACCCTATATAAGTTGTTTTTTTATTGACCATTAACTACAAATGACCCCATAGAAAGAAATCAAACTTGTTAAAATATATGTTCTCATAATTTAATTTCTTCATTGGACATTTCCTGGCCATGAGGAAATTAAATTATTTCGCTACAATCTAGACAGATAAAACAGGGTAATTATGTCTCGATACCCAGCACCAGTAACACTGTCACTGTCTGACAGTCTCATTTTTTAAACAGTTTGTCTTAAACAGTCTCTCGTATGAAAAATCGTCCAAACAAATATGAAACCGATATTTGTTGTTTTTAGGATGAATCTTGACAAGACAGGATATGTTTTGTATACCCTCACTCTACAGGACAGAAAAAAAGTGTAACGCATTAAAGGAGTGACTTAAGACCCCAAGTATGTTTGGACCAAATCCGTTTCACGACTTTACCATTACCTCCCACACTAATCACGCAAAACTACGTAAAATTAAAGCTGTTATAACGTCTATGCTGATGATCGGAGTACTGTGAAATTTAATACTTAGCTACGCTTTTATAGTGGTTACATTCGCATAGAATATGAAATATAAAGCCGTCTTCACATGCATACGGGTACTCAAAATAATTTGCAGTGTGATATTTAAAAATGTTTCTGTAATCACTTTAAACCTAAAAAATATATACGCTTTATCCACGCCCCTTTTTGTACCTCCCACACAATTGCCTGAATCCTAGGTAATATTAAATCCTTCATAACTTCTATACTGGTGCATGGAATCCACTATGAATTGATATTTGATCATGTTTTTACAATTGTTTTATAAATATGGAAGCTACGAAACTCCTAGTACCTTCCACACAAATTATCCTGCCCTACGTTAAAATTAATTTCTTATAACTTTCGTATATATGTTCTGTGAGAGTGAGGGTATATATCAGTCGGTTTAGCCGACTGAAGATTTCCTGTCTGTTCCCTGTAGGTTTCCTCCATAAACTAAAATTTTTACTTTTTTGCGTTATTTTCACCGTGCGTCAGTTTTACGTGGTTATTGGCTTGCTCAGATTCAATAAAATAAATGTAAAATTGTTGCACGGTGTTGTCATTCCCAAAATCACCCATATAATCTAATGATGATCACTTTTTTGTGGCTTTCACCAACATCTCCACCATTTCAGAGCTCCCTTTCTGCCACATCAAACCTCACTGAGGCATTGAGAACAGTGCATATCTCCTTGTAGGGCCTTCCAGCCCATTGTGCAGCTCAGCTATCAACTTTTATTTTTGTATTTTGTAAGGATACATCTTAAAAGAGACAGCCTTTTAGCACTTCCCCCCACCCCCACCAGCAGCAATTGTTCATACAAATGGCGTCATTTTACGCAAATATTCACTCGCGTTGCAACGATTTCAGGTCAATAATTCTTTGTGTTCGCCCACAAAAAAATAAAGTGTCTTTAATCTCATTCCATAAATTTACATATCTGCACATAAAAGTGTTTATGACAAACGTGTAAAAAAATACAACACTTGAGAATATTGTAGAAGATGATGGGGAGGTTGAGGAGGGCGTGAGAGGAGGGTGAGAGACATGAGGTGGAGGAGTGGCATGGGAGCAGTATTGTTATTGCTGGCATTAAGTCAGTTTGATTTTTTAGTGTCATGCAACGTGCTTTGCATTATCTGGGCTTCATTACACATACATACATATATTTCAACGTTTCAACGCTCCATCCATCGTTTGGCGTTCATAACATGCAGCACAAACACATTTCAGCACTCACTCACCAAATTTGAAATTTTCACTCGAATCTCGAGACTGTTGAAGTGTAATGATGACCCACATTTTATGGAGTCGTTGTGTTGTTGTTGTTGCCCAGGCCACCAGTGGCATCTAACAACACGCTTGGCTCCCAAGAATAGTGGCGAACATAAAGTGCTAACAGCGAGCAAAGGACTGTTCGAAGAAAACAATACAAACTCATGTTTGCCCGGGAGATGGTGGTAGTGTTGGATGGTGGTGATGCTGGTGTTGAGGATTGCGTTCATGTGGTTTTTAACACAATTTTTCGAATGATTTTGTAGTTCTTGTTTTTTTAAACATAAACTTTTTTAGCATCCCATGCACAGTAGCAGCAGCAGCATCAACAAAGGAGCCACACACAACGAAGCAAACGGAGCTGTGGGAAAAGGTGAATGATCGTTGGAAATCAGACGCAGATAAAGGAAATGTTGTTTTAAAACTCCATTTCAGCACAACGATTATTTGGGTTTATGTTTTTGGCGTGTTGGGCAAATAAATTGCACTAATTACCCTTTGCGAGAGCGAGGGCCCCCACAAGAAGTTCACACAAGAATTGAGCTTCGTAAATAGGGCTTCAAATATGTCAGACAATATCAGATCAAACTTTGCGAAGGCCCCACGCCAATACTATGTGTGTATGTATGGACCCTGTTCTTTGCAGCACTAAACAAATAAACAATACTAATTACCGCTCCAAACACATACTCGTATAAATGAATGAATGAATGGTTGAATTACTAATACACTCACGCTCACCCACCGCACACAGAAAATACATTTATTTGCACACAGACACACACATGACTGTTATGTTAAAGGCAACACTTTGTAAGCTCCAACTCATACATACCCGACCACACACGCACACAGGCATTACTCTTCGGCACAATCATAAAAGCAAACAAAGCCAAATAGTGCGTAACCAATCGAATATCGAACTCATAAAAACAAACTTTTCGTTCTCCCTCACGCCAGTGCTCTCCCCGCTCTCCCCATCACCAGCCGGCCGCCACAATTAGTTTTGTAATAAAAACCGTGAAGTTGGCCAAAGATATCGGAAGAGTGAGAGCAAACTCACTGTGAATGTTGGGTGTAGAGGTGGAGAGAGAGAGAGAAAAAACATTACGCTAATTACAGCCAAATGGCACCAATCTATAGGCAAAGCTTGTTGTTGTTTTGTTTGTTTTTTTTTTTGCGGGTTCCTTTTGGGTCGAAATAACGCAAATATATGACCACATTAATAATTTGTGTGGCAAACACTCGCACCCGGCTTTCTCTCTCTCTTCCCTCCCTGGACACCCTCTGATTACCGACACAGGAGTGCACAAATGATTACGTTGTTTTCTTTTTGCTGTTGCTTCAGATTTTGTTTTTGGCTGGAAACATGCCACTCACAACTGAATATAATAAAAAGGCTGTGCAAAAAAAAACTTTTTAAACTAATATAGCACACATTTATTATGGGCACATGTTGTAGTTATTGGACTGTATGCATGTACGTACATATGCGTGGATGTACATATATATGTATCTGGCAAATTATAAGCAAAATAACTAAAATAGCAAAAGTTTAGTTGATGTCACAAGTGGCGAACGTACAGTGGTTAAAGTATCCTTAAAAGCATAACATCATGCAGTCACGCATCATAAACGTAGCTTTAACAAAATCCTCACAAAAGTGGCATAGAACCTTGTATTAATATGCAAGAAGGACGGAAAAATAATAATGAAAATATAAGGTAAAGTGTTTCTCAAGTTGCTTGGTCAAAAAGTGTACCATTAAAAAGGGTATATTTTAAACGAACCAAAATTTTACTAACATAATTTCCAAAAATCTCTTTTAAGAGCTGCGTCAATAAAAATTTTTCCGATAGTTTCGATGTTCATTGTTTGAGTGTTTACAATTATTATCAACAAAATACTCTGGATGATATACAGTGAAACCTCTCAACAGCAGACAGTTACGGTCACCCAAAATTTGTCCACAGATAGGAAGTAAAATACAACAAGTCAAAATGCGTTAAGGGCCGAATCTTTCCACCACGGAGGGCATTCCACAGTATCACCGGTAGACATTACATTGAAGGGCGCTACCATATTAGGAAAATTGTGATGCTTCATTATTAATAGTTCTCTGCTATATGTAAATATAAAATACAAATAAATAAATGTGCCATTTAGGATGATAGAGGTCTAAGTCACACTTTATCCGTTCTGAGATATGCAATGGTTTAGGTTTGAGTCAATTGAAAAATATTCTTCCACCGAAGCATAATATTTTTCCTTAAAATATCTTACTACTAAAGGGTGATTTTTTAAGAGCTTGATAACTTTTTTTTAAAAAAAAAACGCATAAAATTTGCAAAATCTCATCGGTTCTTTATTTGAAACGTTAGATTGGTCCATGACATTTACTTTTTGAAGATAATTTCATTTAAATGTTGACCGCGGCTGCGTCTTAGGTGGTCCATCCGCTTAGTCCAATTTTGGCATTTCCACGTTTTTGAGTAACAGAGACCCAATTGGTGCGAACGGCGACGAATCGAAAATTGGTGGTCATCATTAACACTGGCCGATACAGCTGCGATATTTTCTTCAGTTCGCACTCTACGTAAGCGTGTTGGTGGTTTAATGTCCAACAATGTAAATTTGGTGTGAAATTTAGTCACAATAGCCCGAATAGCCGCTTCAGTGGGTCGATTAAACTGACCATAAAATGGAAGCGCGCAATGAACTTTCTTAACAGAGCACGCATTTTGATAATAAAATTCAATAATTTGCAAGCGTTGTTCGTTTGTAAGACGATTCATGATGAAATGTCAAAGCATACTGAGCATCTTTCTCTTTGACACCATGTCTGAAATCCCACGTGATCTGTCAAATACTAATGCATGAAAATCCTAACCTCAAAAAAATCACTCTTTATATCGAACTTTTATGAAACAATCGCCAACATTGGTGCCTCTAATAGAACCACTACTCTCAGAGGAATCACTGACTTAGGCAATTTTCATGCTTCTCAAAATTGAACATAAATTTTTTTTATTTTTTTCGCAAAAGTAATATTTCTTTACCAAAAATGAAAGAAAACACAAAATATTTTATTAAAAAAATTTAAAACATTTATATAAATATTTACAGGTTGTTCGTCTAGAAACTTTATGTAAATTTTTTTATTTACTTTTCAAATAATTTAATTTTATATGCTATTCAAATAAATATAAATAAAAAATGTTTGTTTGCATCAACACACATCCATGTCAGTGGATGAAGATGAAAGTGGTCTATGTGTTACTTAGACCACTTTCAAAATAACACTTATGACAATTTGGTGTGCATAAAATGAGAAATGTCATTGTAAGGGTACATTTTTATAAATTTCAAAAATAAAAGTTCTTGAATTAAAGATCTGATCAAAGTAAAGAGAAAAGTTGTCATATCTCAATTTTTTGGATTTTTAACATAGACCACTGTCATTCGAATAAAGTGTAATCGAAAATTGAACATTAGGCAGCTATTTTCACGATTTTCGCACTGCTTGATTGGTGCCAATTTTAATCCCATTTACATCCTGATGGTACGAATATCGAAAAATCTCTTTATTTTTCGCGTTTACGCAGTCACGCAAATGTACACGCCGAATTTCATTTCATTCTAACCCCCACCAATTTTCCGCCCAAAAGAACAAATTTCGAAAAAATAATTTTACTTTCAGCCGAATTTCATGAATTCACCTTCAACGGTTTAGTTGGCACCATTTTTATCCCTCTTTTCCAATTGTATCCCTTACAAGTACGTAGTTCGAAAAATCTCCCTATTTTACGCATCCAATGTCCATTATAACTGTTTAACTGTTGTCGTAACATTGGTACCATTTGTAACCCTTTTTTGTCCCATTTCATCCGCTAAATCTTTTTTGTACTTTTTGGTGTTTGCTTCAATAATATTGGGGGGGATTTTCTGTCCTTGTTAAGGAAAATGTTTTCCATCTATGCCGATTTCGCCCACTTTCAATCGCAACCGATCTGCAACCATAAGACACATTTAGGCAAAAATTTGAACCTCTTAGCTTATGGCGCAGCATGGCGGTCATGGCTAGATCGTCTTCGAATTTTACCACGACCCAGAAATAAATTGAAGGTGATACAAATACTTCAAGGTGTTACAAACGGAATGGCAAAGTGAATATACCCCCATCCATAGGTAAAGGGTAAAAAACTGTAAAGAATGACACCAGCCTGTAGGAGCTTGTCACTGCTCCCTACTTGATATACATTATTTTGAGTTCAAAATCTCGATGATTTCAAATGAAGTCGTATATGAAGTCGATGTAATGAATTATTCCCTACACTAGGGTATTATGTCTTTGTGAATTTTTTTTCGTACCCAAAGCCCATTATTCAGTATTCATATCGAATCACTTTTTAATCGATTTAGCCATGTGTATCCGATCCATCCGATTTGCTTCAAATTAAATAGCGTTTGTTCTGGACCGACTAAACTCAATTTTGCGAATTGTTGTAAGGATCGAACAATATTTGCTACCATGTCCGTCTGTACATCGATTTTGTACATGTACTCAAAGTAAATGTCGCAATTATTGTTACGCTTCCGATTTGAATTTTTCCGCTCTAGAGACCACATATTTTAATCGATGTCCATTAAATTTGATATATACATATACAAATTATTATACAAATTTCGCTCCAGATTTGACAGTTTCCGCTCTAGAAACCGTATATATATACAGATTTGCTTCAAATTTGACACAACGCCATATATTTCAATTAGTAACATCTGTGGTAAAAATGGATCAAATCGATACAGCTTTATGTATAACTTCCATACAAAAGTCTCTCCGGATTTGACTTTTCTGCTCTAGAAATCACATATTATAACAGATTTTTAACGAATTTGGCACCTTATACTTCAACTAGAAACATGTGTGGGTAAAATGGATCAAATCGGATCAGATTTAAGTATAGTCATCATACAGATTTCGTTCCTGATTGAACTTTTTTTGCTCTAAAAAACACATATTTTAGAAGATCTTGATCTGAACAAGCTGTATTTCAGCTGAAAATATATATTATGAAAGTTGGTCTCATCGGTCCATGATATAGGACACATGCCAAAATCCTCAAAACCTATTTTGGCTTTTTCAAACTTTTCAAATGATAATAAACATTTTTTTATAAATATATATTTTTTATTTTTTTACTAAAAAAAAAATTTTTACCGAAAGTGCCTTTAAGATTTGTTCTCTCTGTAAATCGAGGTCCAATCACATCCGTTTATATGTTCAGTTAAAGGCAATTATGGTGGCTACAAATGTTGCGAATTTCACTTTCACATAGAAAGAGTGCTTTAGAAACAATCTCCAAAAATTGCGAAAAAATGAAAAAATCATAAAAAATTTAAAAAAGAACATTTTCTATTTTTAAATAGCTAACATTCTAACACAGAAGATAATATCTCCATCTAAAGGCTTATAAATAAATATAAAATGTATGACACTCTTTGTAGACGCAAAATAACTTTTAAAATGATTATATAATATTTAAAATAATTATATAATTATATAATTCAATTCTATAATTATATAATTCAATTGTATAATAGCGCGACAAAAAACCTTTCCAAATTAAATAAAATAATATTTTATTTGATTTTGACATCTATAACGAAAAAGGGGAATTTTGTTTGGATAAATATAGAAGATATTACAAAATAAAATAATATAAATATTATATTATTACAAATTGCGCAAAAAATATCCGCAAATTTCGCGACTGGCTCATCGGATTTTTCAGTACAGCCCAAAATCCACACCAAATAGTGACTCGTTGTGGATGCATTGGCTTCTCAATGTGTGGGTTCTCTGAAGCCCATTTGCTTATTGACATAGCCACCGAGACGAAAATGAGCTTCATGAAGGCTGAAATGAAGGCCGATCTCTTCTCTAAAATTTGCCACCTACATTTCTTACAGTTTGCGTAAAAGTCTCACTACTTTGGGAGTAAGTTTTAAATATTTCACAATTTTGTTCGAGCCTATAGCGTCCCATTTTGCAAATGTCAAACATAAACCTGAGAATAAAATTAAAAATGGAAGCCATTCTACCTTTCAAAGTTAAAGTAATCGGTAGTTCAAATTTATAATTTGGACTTAGATCCATAAAATTGAATATCCACGGTAATTTGTTCAACTGAGCGTATGAATAATACTAATTTCAGCAATAAATATAACTCATACGCCACGGTATTGGAAGGCAAAATGCATGGCAAATGCTCGCAACTTCTATAGTTTTAAAAACAATTATATATATATATATATATACATATATATAAACATTTTTCAATATTTAATTATAGGATTAAATATAGGATTTGCGTGCGAGACACTAAAAGGGCCGCAGCAAAACTCCCCTCATTCAAATCAAAGTGATTTGTTATATTTATTTATTGGTATTTCGCACAAAGATTTTGTTAATTTGTAAGGAAGAAACCAGAAGGACGTGTCTATAGCTCATTTCCAACTTAAGAGTTATATATACTAATATATACATATAAATCTTGGATCAATTCCTTTATTTCTCTCGAAAGACGAAACAGCTTAAATATCCATGAGTCGGATTTGGTTCAAACACATTTCGTTTCCTAAGTCATTCCTTCGATGAGTTTTTGTACTCTGATGACTATTTTGGTATTTTCCAAATAAGATATACTCCTATCCTTCATGTCCTATTCAAGGTGGCGGTTAATATGAGTACTGCTCCCGAAATTACTGAACCAAATCCATGGTCAAATCGCTTTACTTGCTTTCCAAAGGTTTTAGTGTTTCAATACTTCTCTAATCTCCCAACTTAATATTCCACAAAGTCCAATTGTTAACCGAATGATTTATCATTACCTTTTAATGCCCATTGAGGTTTGCGATTGCCAAGACTAATTCCAATCCAAGCGTCTTTATAGTCATCATTTACACGGTCAAAGTGGTGACTTAACTGCCTTTCGACGTACAACACCAACACACTTGAAGCAACAGCCGGCCGCTTAAGCAGACCTACTTTATTCAAACTCTCCGCTACAGCTACAACTACAACTACAAGTGTTGGCCATTAATATTAGTTATGGTCTAATCCACTGCAAATCAAGTTAATTTACGCCCGCACACATTGCTGCACTCATTTCCAAGACCGCAAACACTTGGCTTATTACTCTTGGCTAAGACTCGCGAGAAACCACTGAACCACTGTGTAGTGGGTCTGTGTAAATGACATTACAAGTGGGCATGTGTGTGCGAGTGAGTGTGTGTGTGTGCAAGTGTCTAAACACCAACACCGCTTGTTGTTAATCTACATATATATATATGTATATAAACGATTTGGTGTGTGTGTGTGCGTCATTTAATGAACGAAACGGTCATATAAGTGTGGTGGTAGACATATGTACGAATTCATACATAACTATTCATAAATAAGTAGATTGGAGTGGGTCATTCAAAAATTGTAAACAACAAAATTGAAATAGATTATTTTTGAGGGTTTAAGTACTCGTCTCAGACTTAAATCATTGAAAATTAAAGGAGAAAAGGGGATTAAAAGGGATACAAATGGTACTAATCAAACGCCAACAGTTAAAAATTTAAATTCGTTTTGTACATATCTCTAATTGCGTATCCCCATAAAATAGAAGAATTTAACGAAATTTGTACTTTAGTGGGTTAAAGTGGAAAAGAGGGATAAAAATTGTACCAACCAAATATTTGAAGCTGAAATCATAAAATGTCGTGTATGCGTTACTCTGACTGTGTAGACCAAAAGGATTTTTCAAATGTGTACTTTTAGGGTCAAAAGGGAAAATGAGGGATAAAATTAGTACCAACGAAACGACTGAATTTGAAATCGTGAAATTCGATGTATACACTCCTCAGACTGTGTAGGCGCTCGAAACAAAAGCATTTTTCAAATTCGTACTTTTAGTGACAAAAATAAGAAAAGGGGATAAAAATAGTACCAACGAAACAACTGAAGTTTAAATACTAAATTTCGGTGTATACAAATATACACCGCGTTACAAAAAGTGATTTTTCGAATAAGTTTTTTTTGCGGGAAAGTGGGACGAAAGGGGATAAAAATGGTACCAACCAAACGTTAGCAGCTAGAATCATAAATTACACCGTAACATTCCTCTGACTGGTTAGACGCCAAAAACAAAAGGATTTTCCAAATCCATTCTTTTAGGCGCCAATAGGGAAAATGGGAATAAAAATGGTACCAACCAAACGGTAGTAGGTGGAATCAAGAATTTTGGTTTGTACTTTCCTCTGACTGTGTAGACGAGCAACATAAAATGAGTTTTTAGAATAAGTATTTTTAGGAGGAAGTGGAACGAAAAGGGGATAAAAATGGTACCAAACAAACGGTCGAAGCTAGAATCATGAATACGTTTCTCCAACCGCCTAGACTGGGAAAATAAAATGATTTTTTCAAATTTGTACTTTTAGGGTCAAATTGGAGAAAAGGGATAAAAATGGTACCAACCAAACGGCAATAGCTGGAAGCATGAAATCTGGTTTGCACATGCTCTTCTGATTATGTGGCCGCAAAAGATAAATACATTTTTGAAAATTATATATTTATTAAGAAATTGGGTGAAAGGGGATAAAAATGGTACCAACCAAATGGATGCAGCAGAATCATGAAAAATTATAAACATTTTTCAGACTAAGTAAACGTGCAAAATAAAACGTTTTTCCAAATTCATAATTTTAGGGGCAAACTGGGAAAAGGGGATAAAAATAATACCTACCAAATGGCTGTAGCTGGAATCATGACATTTGGTTTGTTCACTCTTCTGACTGTGTGAATGCACAAGATAAAAGTATTTTACCCATTTCCTGCTTTTAGTGTCAAATGGGGAAAAAGGGATAAAAATGGTACGTACCCCAAACGGCAGTAGCTGGTATCGAGAAATTTGTTTTGTACGTTCCTCTGTTTGTGTGGATGCTCCAGATAAAGGATTTTTTCACATTTCCTACTTTTAGTGTCAAGTTTCGAAAAAGGGATAAACATGGTACCAACTAAATGACAGTAGCTGGAATCATGATATATGGCTTGTATGCGCTCCTCTGAATGAGTGGACGTGCATGAAAAAGGAATTTTTCCCATTTCCTACTTTTCCCACTTCAAATTGAGAAAAATGGTTAAAAATGGTACCACACAAATGGAATTGAAAGAAGAAATGGGGCGAAAGAGGATAAAAATGGTACCAACCAAATTGGAGCGGCTATGGTCAAGAAATTTGGTTTGTGTAGACGTGGAACAAAAATGATTTTTTCAGATTAGTACGTTTAGGGGGAAATGGGCCGAAAGGGGATAAAAATGGTACCAACCAAACGGTCGAAGCAAGAATCGTGAAATACGGCGTCAAAATTGCTTTGATTGCACAGAAGCGCAAAATAAGACATTTTTCCAAATTCACACATTTCGGAACAAAGCGGGAAAAGGGATAAAAATGGTACCAACCAAACGGCAGTAGCTGGAATCATGAAATAGGGTTTGCATGCTACTCTGTTTTTATGGATTCACAAGATCCAGATTGGTACTTTTAGTGTAAAATTTGAAAAAAAAACGGATAAAATTGGACCAACCAAACGGTAGTAGCAAGAATCATGAAATTTGGTGTTCTCGCTCCTATGAATTATCTTGCATTTTTGGAAATTGTATATAAAAAGAAACGGGGAGAAAGGGGATAAAAATTGTGCCAACCAAATCGGAGCGGCTAGAGTCATGCAATTTCGTTTGTACGATCCTCTGACTATGTAGACGTGGAACAAAAAATGATTTTTTTAATTAGTATGTTTATGGGGAAATGGGACGAAATGGGATAAAAATTGTACCAACAAAACGGTCGCAGTAAATATCATGAAATACAGTGTAAACACTGCTCAGAAGCGCATAATAAGAAATAAGACATTTTTCTAAATTTATACATTTAGGAACAAATCGGGAAGAGGGATAAAAAAGGTACCAATCAAACGGGAGTAGCTGTAATCATGAAATTTGGTTTGTACATTCCTCTGACTGTGTGGAAGTGGAATATAGAGGAATCTTCCGATTTTTCTTCCAGAAGGTCAACAAATATCTAAATATGGGTCTAATAGTTGCATATCTCTTGGGATTGCAAACGATTGATATCAGTCCAGCCTCTAATATGTCGGTACTACTGTGGAATACACTACATGGTGGATGGTAGATAAGATTAGAAGGGCTCGTTTCAGATGTAATGAGATATGGCAACCTTGTTTTGTATATCACAAAAGTTTCTGCCGTTCTGTCCAGTAGAACACTTTTAAAAACTCTTTTAGAAAGAGTTGATGTTGTTTTGGAAGTCGCCAAGTCATTGTTAAATTTTCGATGGTTACGCCTAATTCGACCGCGACCCAGTTGAACATATATTGCCACACACTCATCCAGACATTATAACGATACAAGCCTTTTGATATTTATACACAACCTGGCTATTATAGGTGCGTAGCGCTGTGTGTATATATACAATGTATGAGTTATGTGTGTGTGTGCAGGCGGTAAATCATACTTGTACATATTCTCGTTGTCATAAAATACCGTTAGCAGATGGCGTTTTTAGCCGAATATTGTGTTAATATTAATTAGCCGGTTTTTTTTTGCTTACAAAAAATTATTATACTCTGCCACCCAGCCGGTGCGTCCTTTTTGCTGTTCTCCTCTGTCTGTTGCCATTTTAAACCATTTTTATGAAAATTTTTCTTTGCAATGTTTGCTTTTGGGATTTTTTTGTACTTTAATATTAAGGAAATTCATCACATTTTCGAACATTTTTCATTCAGCAGCCGGCGATGCTGCCACTGCCGTCGCCCTCGTCGCCGTCCTTGTCAAATAAATATACTTTTATAATAATGTGTATAAAATTGATGACATAGCCTCAGACTTCCGTAATCATTCATCCGCACACATACATAGCTACCTCTATGTGTATGTATGATGTGTGTGGGTGTGTGAGTTTC
>CANDYM010000595.1:0-23788 GCA_947397865.1 Polietes domitor
CAATGGTTATTGGAAGTAAGAAATATTACAGTGAGAATTATAAATATTTTGTTTTAGACTGTGTGTGTCTTTCGTCAATTGAAATGCAAAAGGGCGTAACATCAGTTTTCAATTTTTCAAAAAACAAATTCGCAAATTCGGCAAGTGAGTTGTGCTTCTCGTTCGTTTGTGAGAATCATTTCCTTAGAGAGGCCGGGTTTGATGTTAAAAAGTCGCTGCGAAGCCACTTGACAAGACCTTTGACAGGGTGGAAATCATGATAGTGGTAGTCTGTAGCCAAGTAATAAATGTCACCATGCCATTTGTAAATAAATTTGCATTATTTTAAATATAGATGCAAAATGGTCTTGAGCCAGGACAATATCCCAGTACAAATCAATTTTATATTTATTTATAAATTGGTGCAGGGTATATAAAGTCCAGGTCAGGCCGAACGTAACGCCGTTTTTACTTGTTATTATTAGCTGAGTATAAAATTCACTTATTGTTATACCCTCCACCTCCAGGATGGGGGGTATACTAACTTTGTCATTCCGTTTGTTAAACCTTGAAATATCGACCTGAGACCCTATAAAGTATATATATTCTTGATCGTCATAAAATTTTAAGACGATCTAGCCATGTCCGTCCGTCCGTCTGTTGAAAGCACGCTAGCATCTAAACGAAAGGAGCTAGAATGTTCAAATTTTCCATAAATGCGTCTTATAGTCGTAGATCGGTTGGGATTGCAACTGGGCGAAATCGGCCCAAAGGGAAAAATTTTTCCCTCACAAGGACTAAAAATACCCATAATAATCCCTAATATTTTAGCGTATTTAAGCATGTTTTTTGAATATGTCTGTTTATATTTGCTTGATATTTGGTACGCGCATTCCCCATATAGCAAAAACGGGCACCATAAAGTGATTCTTATTTGTAGGGGGTGAAATGGGGCACAAAAAGGGATAAATATGGTACATATTTAACGACAACAGCTAGAAACACGAAATTCGGCGTGAACATTCCTCTAATTGAGTAGATACATGATATAAAATATTTTTTCCATATTCGTACTTTTAAGGGGTAAAATAGGAATAGAGGGATAAAAATGGTACCAACCAAACGGCTGTACCTAGAATAATGAAATTCGGTGTATACATTCCTCTGATTGCATAGATAAGTAAAATACACGGATTTTTTTGGGTTAAAATGAAAAAAGGGGATAAAAATAGTACCAATCTAATGACCGCAGCTAGAGTCATGAAATTCGGAGTATACATTCCTCTGAGTGTGAAGACACGGAAAATAAACTGATTTTTCGAAATTCGTACTTTTTGGGGTTAAAATAAAAAAAGGGGATAAAAATAGTACCAATCAAATAACCGCAGCTAGAGTCATGAAATTCGGAGTATACATTCCTCTGACTGCGAAGACACGGAAAATAGACGAATTCTTCGAAATTAGAACTTTCAAGGGATACAATGGTACAGAGGGATAAAAATAGTACCAACTAAACGACTACAACTAGAATGATAAAATTCTAATTGCGTAGAAACGTCAAGGGGGTAAAAATGGTACCAACCAAATGGAATCATGGAATTCATTCCTCTGACTGCATATACACGCAAAATAAAAAGTTTTTTTTCCAAATTCGTACCTTTAATTTTTGGCAAAAATTGGTTGAATCATGAAGATAGGTTATTTTGCACTATGTACGTCTGATAATGGATTTTCAAAATTTTTACTTTTGAAATTCAAATAGAATGGAAATACAACCAGCTGTAGCACCCTAGATAGTGGGCTTTTTTATGGCTTTGAAAATATAAATAGAAGCATAATTATTTTTTGAATTGACGTAGTGCTAGCATTTTCTTATAAGCGTGGTTTGAAATAATTAAAATATTTTATTTATTTATAAAATTATTTTTTCAATATTTGTATTTGTTTTGATTTGCCTATATTAAAAAAATTATATTTTCCTGTAATATTACTGCACTTCTACGAAAACCGACAACCTCTGTGGAATGCAATCCATGGTGGAGGGAATATAAAGTTCGGCCCGGCCGAACTTAACGCCGTTTTAACTTGTTTATTTTAAAATAGGAACATTTCGATCACGGATTATTATGTACAATTAGCTTTCGTATCAGGCGGTACATTTTAAGAATTATTATTTCTTCTACCGGAAATGTTATATTCTAGTTATTCGGGCGAGGAAATTTAAAGTGCTGTTTTTCTTTAAGCATGGATAACTAAGCTGCGATACAAACATAAATAAATAAAATGGTACCAATTTAAATATTGCATCTATATTCGTGAAATTCGGCATGTACATATATTCCTTTCGCGAGGTAGACTCGCAATATACATTCCTCTTGTAGCGTAAAAGCACCAAAAAGTAAATACACGTTTTAGCGGGCGAAATGGGACAAAAAGGGATAAAAATGGTACTAATATTACGATAACAACTAGAAACATGAAATTTGGAATGTACATCCCTCTAATTGCGTAGATACGTAAAATCGTACTTTAGAGGGATACAATTTGAAAAGAGGGATAAAAATGGTACCAACCAAACCGTTGAGGTTGAAATCATGAAATTCGTTGGTTCTTCAATATTAGAACTTTGCCTATCATTTAGGCTGTAGATGGAATCAAGAAATTGCAAATGGAGAAAATTGGGCTTGAGGGAAATTGTTTCTACCTAATAATATTTAGGGCACATTTTCGAAGATTTCTGACTAATAATTATATCAATAATTATAATAGAGAACTATTTGGATTATAATAATGAAGAATCAAAATTTTCCTAAAATATATCAATATTTATATAGTAGAGGACTATTATTTACATTATAATAATGAAGAATCAAAATTGTTCTAAAATGCTAGTGCACTTCTGTGTAACGTCGAGAGCCTATAATCTACCGTTAATACTGGGGATTACACTCCGTGGTGGAGGGTATAAAAGATTCGGCCCGGCCAAACTTAAAAAACAAAATTAAATTTTTTCGCATTTTGAACAAATACGTAAAAATATGTTAAAAACATAAACAAAAAAATAATAATTTTATTTTCTTTAAAATCGAAAAGTACGAAAAGTAGTCCATTTTGGGCCGATTTCTAAAATATATCCGATTTCATGATTTTTAGTGTTAATATCTCAAAATAATCCTTGGATCCTTGTCTAATTTTGATTTTTTACAGAACTCAAAAATGAGTTCTGTTTTTGATTCTGAACCACTGTGCGACGATTGATTGGTTTAATACGGTTTTAAATTCATAAATTGCATTTAAATAAAATGTAATAAAATCTCGTTGGTCCACTATTGTCTCATTGAAGTTCCAAAGAGGGAAAAGTCCTTCTATATATAACACATCGATGGGTCGTATGAGAGATGGACATTGTGATTTCTGAGACTTCTTAAAAATATATTCCTTAAATATGCTATTTAATGTTTAAAAGCTTGTATGATATTTTAAAGTTTATCATCGCATTCGAACTCAACTGCTAAAATCTACTCGGCAAATATAAATTCTCGTAGTTACATCAGAAAGTAGTCTGGCGGAATTTATTATTCAAAGTCTAAAAACTCAATATCTGTATTCCAGTTGTTAATTTGTTTTAGTCATGTTATAGATAAAATATTAAGATATTTATGAAGATGTCGACGCAACAGCTATTATTACTGTGTTGGCTGCACACTAGTTCCAAATCCATTTTTTTGACAGAAATTCAAAAGAAAATGTAATTGGAGTAAACAAAATCATCAAGAAAATGTACTGGAGAAACTATTTGGCAACACCGCAATGCCGAAAGGTATTTAAAGTTTGGCGTTAAAACAAGTGGGATTAAATCTGGTATACAACAAAAAAAATTAAGGCTTAAAAAAATACGAAATATAGTGACTATATTATTGAAATTGAAGGCCAGTGTAAATAGTTGAAAAATTATATTTAGTATTTTGTGATTACAGTGGTATTGTCAGTTTTCTTAAGCGTTGATTTAGTGACTCGTAGTGAACATAACCTAGAAATGTCGCGGACCAAAACTTATATACAGGACTTCCATTTTTCTCTCACAAGGAATAAAAATACCCATAATAACCCCTAATATTTTAGAGTATTTAAGCATGTATTTTCAATATGTCTGCTTGTACTTACTTGATATTGGTTATGCGAATTCTCCCTATAACAAAAACGTGCACCATAAATTGATTTTTATTCGTAGGGGGTGAAATGGGGCAAAAAGGGATAAAAATTGTACCTATCAAACGACAATAGATATACACACGAAATTCGGTGTATACATTCATCTAACTGAGCAGAGACCTAATATAAAAGTATTTTTTCAAATTCGAACTTTTAAGGGGTAAAATGGGAAAAGAAGTATACAAACGGCTGGACTTAGAATAATAAAATTCGGTGTATACATTACTCTGATTGTAAAGACATGTAAAATAAAATAATTTTTCGAAATTCGTACCTTTAGGGGAAAAGGGGATAAAAATAGTACCAACCAAATGACCGCAGCAAGAGTCATGAAATTCGGAGTATACATTCCCCTGACTGCGTAGACACAAAAAATAAAAGGTTTTTCCAAATTCGTACTTTCAAGGGATACAATGGGCACAGAGGGATAAAAATAGTACCCACTAAACGTCTACAGCTAGAATGATTAAATTATGTGTGCTTAAAAATAAAAAAGCTTAAAATAAAGAGATTTTAGAAAGTCGTACCCTTAAGGGGTTAAAATAGGAAAAAGGGGATGAAAATGGTACCAACCAAATGGCCACAGCAAGAATCATGGAATTCGTTGTAAACATTCCTCTGACTGCATAGACACGCAAACTAAAATATTTTTTTCAAATTCGTACTTTTTTATTTTTACGCCAAAAATTGCTTGAATCATGAAGTTAGGTTATTTTGCACTATGTACGTGAGATAATGGATTTTCAAAATTTGTACTTTTGGAATTAAAATAAAATGGAAATACTACAAACTGTAGCACCCACTACCTACCACTATTTATGGTATTTAAGCTTTTTGAAAATATGAATATAAAAATATTTATTTTTTGAATTGACTTGAAGTATTATTTCGATATGTAAACGCATTGGTAGCATTGCCTTAAAAGCGTGGTTTGAGATAATAAAAATATTATATTTATATATAAAATTATTTTTTCAATATTTGTTTTGGCTATATTAACAAAATTTATATTTTCCTGTAATATTACTGCACTTCTGCGAAAATCGACAGCCTCTGTGGAATGCAATCCATGGTGGAGAGTATATAAAGTTCGGTCCGGCCGAACTTAACCCCGTCTTTTAGTAAAGGTACGAAATTACAAGATTGTATCTGTATCAAGTAGTATAGAGCCTATGTATAGATTACACCGTACGACAATTTAAAAAAATCATTACATTTGAACCGGATGATATACGTATGAAACCATAGCCAAAATGGAGTTACTTGGTGTTTTTAGTTTATCATTTCCTCATCCTGTTATTCCTTCACAGGACTACAAAGTTCCAAAGGATACAATTGTTTAAGAAATGATTTTATATACTTATTCACACCCTATGATAACGGTATTAGTAGCAACTTTAAGGAAAATATCTTTTAAAAATAATTCAAATATCGTGCTTCTATATGTATTAGTTCAGCATTAACATTTATTTGAAGTTTACCCTTTACATTTTCTATTTATTCATATCTTGCTTTTTAAGAGACAAAATTTTAAATGGTTGTTTATACTAAACTAACACGGAAGAAGCTTGAAATTTAAAGTATTTTTAGCACATGTTCTTTTCTTTTATTTTCAATTTATGCCGGTATCATAGGGTGGGTATACGTATTAAAAATAATTTTTGAAAAATTGTATCCTTTGGAGGGGCAATAGAATGAGGAACTGAAAAACTAAAAACGCAAATTAACCCAATTTCACCTATACTTTCAGATGGTTCAAGTGTAATATGGACTGTCGGATAAAATATAAATATTCCAGACAATAGTTTTTGGGTCGTTTTGTAATTACCTATTAAGTACATTTTTTATTCATTCTTAAAATTACAGTCCCAGACGATTGTCTACATTGAGTGAAGCTTGCTCTGTGACTTCATGCAATGACTTCAGTGACAAATGCTCCATCAATATGGCACGATTGACCATTCAGTGACCCGTGGTAAACATATGTATGTACGGCAACATATTTACAAATGTTTCGTAGACGAAAAATGATAGATACTTTTATTATCCCACAAAGATCTCTGTGGCACATGGCACAGACTCAACAACATCCTCCACCACATACACAGAGCGCACAGCGTATGTTGCAGCAACTGTTCGCTTATGTTTTATCGATAATCGAGGATCAAAGCGTAACCACAGTTTACACGCGACACCTCATGACACGCACTTACATATTTATTTTTTATTACGGCAACCCGCGCCTTTTCAAATTCATATTTTTGTCCCTAAAAGCCGCGACAAACACTCCACATATAACATTGAATTATTGTGGTCCTTTGACCCGCAGTTTCAACATCCGTATGGTCTGGCACGGCATCCGTTCCTTTATGGCCTTTATTGTGATCACATTGTGTGTTGCTGCTACTTTTTGGCCATTCAATCGTGATGACAAATTTTTATATTTTTTTTTTTCCTATTTTTTGTCCATAAAAAAATTGTTGGTATCCTGAAAAAGAGCACACAGGTACAAACACACGTACCTTTATCCTTGCGCTCGGAGGCTAGGCAATGACCATTTGTTGTTTATCCCTCCGTGAGCGCGCACATGTTCATCGGATATAAAGATAGAGCGAGAGGAATGGAGAGAGCGCAAGGACACATGTTGCTGTGCGAGTGCGAGAAACACCAACAACACAACATCATCGTTTCCAGGCGATTTGTTTTGTTGAGGTGGCATTCCTTTTTTCGAATGTAAACAAAGGAATGTCCTCCTGTGGCTTTTGCATGGCCAACAAAAACACACTCGCACAAATTGTGAGTATGATTATGGGCGACTGGCCAGCGGATTGTGCCGGCATTTTGTAGAATGTGTGTGCGTGTGTGCAAACGTGATTAAAGGAATGTTTGTGGCATCAGTACTTCGTCTTGTTGTTATTGTTACTCTTGGATTGTTTTGTCCAACAGGTGTTGAACGCACGTTCAAATACGCACGATGGTCAAACACCGATATAATGGTTGTTCGGATTTCGTTCAAATGATATGCAACGTCATCGGGATAGTTACAATGATAACCTGTATTTGGTTATGCTCGTACTAAGTACACACATACATTTTTAAATGTGTGTGTGTATTTATTGTATAGAACATTCATAAATAGATTTAATATTTTATTTTTGGATATATTTTTTGAAAACCACGTGTGTACTTGTTCCGCTTCAAACAGGTAATATTTTTTATATTTTATTTTTTGAGGTGTAACACATAGGGAGACCATTTAAAATCCGGATGCTGGTTGCTTTCAATGGTTATTGGAAGTAAGAAATATTACAGTGAGAATTATAAATATTTTGTTTTAGACTGTGTGTGTCTTTCGTCAATTGAAATGCAAAAGGGCGTAACATCAGTTTTCAATTTTTCAAAAAACAAATTCGCAAATTCGGCAAGTGAGTTGTGCTTCTCGTTCGTTTGTGAGAATCATTTCCTTAGAGAGGCCGGGTTTGATGTTAAAAAGTCGCTGCGAAGCCACTTGACAAGACCTTTGACAGGGTGGAAATCATGATAGTGGTAGTCTGTAGCCAAGTAATAAATGTCACCATGCCATTTGTAAATAAATTTGCATTATTTTAAATATAGATGCAAAATGGTCTTGAGCCAGGACAATATCCCAGTACAAATCAATTTTATATTTATTTATAAATTGGTGCAGGGTATATAAAGTCCAGGTCAGGCCGAACGTAACGCCGTTTTTACTTGTTATTATTAGCTGAGTATAAAATTCACTTATTGTTATACCCTCCACCTCCAGGATGGGGGTATACTAACTTTGTCATTCCGTTTGTTAAACCTTGAAATATCGACCTGAGACCCTATAAAGTATATATATTCTTGATCGTCATAAAATTTTAAGACGATCTAGCCATGTCCGTCCGTCCGTCTGTTGAAAGCACGCTAGCATCTAAACGAAAGGAGCTAGAATGTTCAAATTTTCCATAAATGCGTCTTATAGTCGTAGATCGGTTGGGATTGCAACTGGGCGAAATCGGCCCAAAGGGAAAAATTTTTCCCTCACAAGGACTAAAAATACCCATAATAATCCCTAATATTTTAGCGTATTTAAGCATGTTTTTTGAATATGTCTGTTTATATTTGCTTGATATTTGGTACGCGCATTCCCCATATAGCAAAAACGGGCACCATAAAGTGATTCTTATTTGTAGGGGGTGAAATGGGGCACAAAAAGGGATAAATATGGTACATATTTAACGACAACAGCTAGAAACACGAAATTCGGCGTGAACATTCCTCTAATTGAGTAGATACATGATATAAAATATTTTTTCCATATTCGTACTTTTAAGGGGTAAAATAGGAATAGAGGGATAAAAATGGTACCAACCAAACGGCTGTACCTAGAATAATGAAATTCGGTGTATACATTCCTCTGATTGCATAGATAAGTAAAATACACGGATTTTTTTGGGTTAAAATGAAAAAAGGGGATAAAAATAGTACCAATCTAATGACCGCAGCTAGAGTCATGAAATTCGGAGTATACATTCCTCTGAGTGTGAAGACACGGAAAATAAACTGATTTTTCGAAATTCGTACTTTTTGGGGTTAAAATAAAAAAAGGGGATAAAAATAGTACCAATCAAATAACCGCAGCTAGAGTCATGAAATTCGGAGTATACATTCCTCTGACTGCGAAGACACGGAAAATAGACGAATTCTTCGAAATTAGAACTTTCAAGGGATACAATGGTACAGACGGATAAAAATAGTACCAACTAAACGACTACAACTAGAATGATAAAATTCTAATTGCGTAGAAACGTCAAGGGGGTAAAAATGGTACCAACCAAATGGAATCATGGAATTCATTCCTCTGACTGCATATACACGCAAAATAAAAAGTTTTTTTTCCAAATTCGTACCTTTAATTTTTGGCAAAAATTGGTTGAATCATGAAGATAGGTTATTTTGCACTATGTACGTCTGATAATGGATTTTCAAAATTTTTACTTTTGAAATTCAAATAGAATGGAAATACAACCAGCTGTAGCACCCTAGATAGTGGGCTTTTTTATGGCTTTGAAAATATAAATAGAAGCATAATTATTTTTTGAATTGACGTAGTGCTAGCATTTTCTTATAAGCGTGGTTTGAAATAATTAAAATATTTTATTTATTTATAAAATTATTTTTTCAATATTTGTATTTGTTTTGATTTGCCTATATTAAAAAAATTATATTTTCCTGTAATATTACTGCACTTCTACGAAAACCGACAACCTCTGTGGAATGCAATCCATGGTGGAGGGAATATAAAGTTCGGCCCGGCCGAACTTAACGCCGTTTTAACTTGTTTATTTTAAAATAGGAACATTTCGATCACGGATTATTATGTACAATTAGCTTTCGTATCAGGCGGTACATTTTAAGAATTATTATTTCTTCTACCGGAAATGTTATATTCTAGTTATTCGGGCGAGGAAATTTAAAGTGCTGTTTTTCTTTAAGCATGGATAACTAAGCTGCGATACAAACATAAATAAATAAAATGCTAATTTACTCAATGGAAAAAATAATTGTTTATATTGTCGCCAAAAAAAAAAAATAAAAATTAAACAAGTAAGAAGGCGTTAAGTTCGGCCGGGTCGAATCTTATATACCCTCCACCACGGAGTGCATTCCACAGTATTACCAGCAGATTAAAGGATGTCGACTTTACATAGAAGTACAGTACCATATTACGAAAATTGTGATATTTTTATGCACATTACTATATTTGTTTACTATTTCAAACTATAATGTATAGTTATGCGCACTGTTTAAAATCGACTACTATATATAAATAAAATGCTGTAATTCTGAAAGTGAACATGCTTAAATATTAGGCGATTGTCAGTCGCCAGATAAAGACAAAGTGATAAGAAAAGTATAAATTTTAAAGATATCCCCATACGCCCCATTCTCCGACCAAATGTACAAATTTCGAAAAAACCTTTTTTCGAGTCTTCATAGTCAGAATGTATACACCGAATTTCATGATTTCAACTTAAGCAGTTTGGTAGGCCCCATTTGTATCCCTCTTTTTCAATTATATCCCTTAAAATTACGAATTTCGAAAAATCCCTCTATTTTACGTGTCTATGCAATTAGAGGGATGTACACACCGAATTTCATGATTCTAGCTGTTGTCGTATCATTGGTACAATATTTTATCCCTTTTTGTCCCATTTCGCAAGCTAAAACATTTATTTTCTTTGTGGTGCTTCCAAGCTACAAGAAGAATGTCCGCAACAAATTTTATCTGTATGAAAATCAGAAATTTAATTAAAAAGCCAAGGCTACCAATATTTGTATACAATGTATATATATAAAGGAAACAATATTTCAAATCATAAAGTAAATATAAGGGAGCAATCATAAATACCCTAAAGATTGGGGGATAGAGAGTGTATTTTCAGCTACAGTCGTTTGATTGGCTGTATTTCCATCCTATTTTAATTTCAAAAGTATAAATTTTGAAAATACCTTATCTCTCACGTACGCAGTATAAGACAACCGAATTCCATGATTCTATCAGCTATCTATCTATTATATTATTATTATTATATTATTATTATTATTATCTATCATTTTGTTGGTACCATTTTTATCCCCTTTTTCCAATTTTGCCCCCTCAAGAGTACGACTATATAAAATCTCTTTATTTTACGTATCTACACAATTACATACTGCTGTATCATCATTCTAGCTGTATTCGTTTAGTTGGTACTATTTTTATCCCCTGTAACCATTGTATCCCTTGAAAGTACGAATTTGGAAAAAAGTTCTATATTTCGTGTCTACGCAGTCAGAGGAATGTATACTCCGAATTTCATGATTCTAGCTGCTGTCATTTGGTAGGTACTATTTTTATCCCCTTTTTCCATTTGAACCCTAAAAAGTACGAATTTTGGAAAGATGTTTTATTTTACGTGTCTACGCAATCAGAGGAATGTATATATCGAATTTCATTATTCTTAGTGCAGCCGTTAGGTTGGTACTATTTTTATCCCTCTATCCCCATTTAACCCCTTAAAAGTACGAATTTAGAAAAAATTCTTTTATATTATGTATCTACTCTATTAGAGGAATGTACACGCCAAATTTCGTGTTTCTATCTGTTGTCGTTTGATAGGTACCATTTTTATCCCTTATTGTCCCATTTCGCCCCTATAAATAAAAATCACTCTATGGTGTCCTTTTATGCTACAAAGGGAATGCGCATTGCAAATATTAAGTAAATACAAGCTAATATGTTTAAAAAACATGCTGAAATACTCTAAATATTAGGGGTATTTTCAATCCTTGTGAGGGAAAAATTTTTCCCTCTGGGCCGATTTCGTCCACTTTCAATCCCAACCGATCTTCAACCATAAGACACATTTAGGAAAAATTTGAACCTCCTAGCTCATTTCGTTCGGCCGCTATCGTGTTTTCAACAGACAGACAGACGGACATGGCTATATCATCTTAGAATTTTACCACGACCCAGAATATATATACTTTATGGGGTCTCCGATGAATATTTCAAGGTGTTACAAACGGAATGAAGTGAATATACCCCCATCCTGGAGGTGGAGGGTATAAAAATAATTTTATATTATTATTTTTTTTTTCATTTTCCAACTTTGGCTGTTTTTTTACTTTAGTTTTTAAGGTAACCATACACTACTGATAAGAAAATATTAAAGAAGTAAAAAACGAAAAAGCACTTCTTAATTTTTAACGATATTTCAGAACAGATATTTTAGAACACATGTAGCCATTTGCTGAGAAAAATAAAAAAGAAAATTAAAAGGGGCTTATTTTTTCAAAAAAAAACTTCATTCGATTCATTGCGATAAAAATCAGAAATTATCTTTCAAAAAAATTGTCTCAATATCTTTTACAAAACAAAAGTTATGACTGCTTCCATGATCCCAAAAACAAATGAAAAAACTCAACTAGTTTTCAATTTTTTTCAGAAATGTCTAACATCACAAATTTTCATAAAAAACGGAAGTTCTACGAAAATTCTCCTTTGTTTTTCACGGAATTCCTCATATCAAAACTTTTGACTTTATTAGCAAATGGTGATCCATCGTGAGGTCTGATTTAAAATGGGAGATAAAACACATAAATTTGAAAGTGGACGCAATGTTTACTGTTTGAAAATGTTGGCCACGACTACGTCTGAGGTGGTCCATTCGGAAGGTCCAATTTTGGGCGACTCGTTGGATCATAGCGACATGTAGAGCCCATTCACTAAAAATAACACGCAAATTTAAGTCACCTGGCTTCAATTCCTGCAAAAAATTGAAACTTAAAAGTTATTTTAAAGTGTTGCATAGGAACCACTTTTTCACTGGTTTCCATCCAACTCCACCGGACCTTGTGGTTGCTACTACGACCCTCTAACCATCTCAACAATCCTCTGTTGTGAATGTTGAATAACTAAAGCAAACCATTTTGTTCGGTGGAACCGGCAATAGGAAACATAACAAAATATTTATTTAATATGAACTAATATATAATGTAAAAAATACCAAATTAAATTAGTATTAAATAAATTAATAATATTAACATATTATATTTAATATTAGCATATTATCGACTTTTTTTGAAGTTGTTTAAAACAACTTCCTCAAAAGCACATTTGGATTTTGAAATGCGATTAAAATGTGCTTCCTACGGAAGTACTTAATTTTTTTTGCTGGGATGTTCCTTAATGGGTTAATACATTCGAAAACTCAAAAACAAACTTAAAACAAGTAAGGAAAGGCTAAAGTCGGGCGGGGCCGACTATATGATACACTCCACTTTCTATCCGAAAACAATTCATCTCGGTAAAATAGTGAAAACGGGAAGAATTTTTGTATGTTTCCTAGTCATAGGCTAATAATACATGGTCCAATTTGTCAAATCGGAAATATTTATATCGGTGCTATATCCAAACATGGAATATAGTAACTAACTTTCACAATAAGTTCATCCAGTTCAAATTTAACGTGTTAAGCTCATTTTGTGAAAATTCGTGGTGCGGAAAAAGTCTATCAGAAATTTGTATGGGAAATTTTTGGGGCGAAATTTGTATGGGAGCTATATGTAAATCTGAACCGATTACTCATTTTCACCATGGGTGTTTTCAGTTGAAATATGAGATATTTTGAAAGATTTGAAGAATTTATAGAGTGAAAAAAGTGAAATCGGGAGTGAAATTTGTGTGGAAGCTATATATAAATCTGAACCGATCTGATCCATTTGCGCCATGACTGTTTATAGAACAAATATAAGATCTCCCGCGAAAATGAAAATTTTGCAAAAATATATATTTTTTTTACCGAAATACCCACATTACTGTATTTTTCTCAAGCGTGTGATAGAGCCTTTTTCAAGCCAAATTCGTCTTCAGGCTCAATGTCCGAAAGCAGCAGTCAAAACTAAATTCATCGTGTTTTTACAACTCACTCGCCTCCGACTTGTTGATTAAGATCCGCGTAAAGTTGACGTTACAAGTTCAAACTGGAACCAAACTTCACGCAAATGAATACATACATACATGTTTGTTGGTATGTATTTTCCCATCACACTTAAATAGTCTTTATTGAAAATAATTAAAGGCCAATATCGAAAGCCGAAACATGAAGGCATGAAATCATTTGCGGTTAACCAGATATGCGATAATTCCACATTTCCACAAGGCACGTTTCAAAACGTTCACCCAAAATATTGAAGTGAATACTCACAACTGGCAACACACACACACATACACACAATAATCCATCATCATTTCACTTCACTTCACTTACCCCAAAAATGTTGTTTTGAGTTTCTTTGAAAAAATAATGACAAATATTTGCGGTGGACGACGACGTTAAAGATGTCGAACACCAATCAAATGTTTGATTGAACACATAAAATCCCAAAACAATTAATAAATTATCGTTGATCTTTTATTGGTTGACAAAAGCCAATACACTCTCCACTCCAATCCAGTCCAGTCCGTTCAATCCGTCCGCCATCCATCCACTCAATCTGGCAATCCGTTCAATCGGACTTAAGAGAATCACCCCAAAATGCCATCATTAATATGCGCAATGAGTCCTAAGTGACAATAAAACCGAAAACCTGAGAAAAAAAAACACAACAAACAAACGAAACACATGCCCAAAATTTATAGGGAATTACTTTCAATATTTCACGGACAATGACTCAATCGCACTCCAGCGTTTTCTGGATACTGCATTCAAATACATATTTTCAATTTCAGTTGAACAATGGCGATTAAGTAAAACCAACAAAAACAACAAATAAAACATTCCGTCAGCCAGCGAGTGAACGAACACCACCAAAGTGTTAAAATTTAAACGAACGTACTAAAATGTCTGGCAATTAGTTCAAGTTGAGGAAAAAACTAAAGGCCAAACGAGCGCGGCAAGAACGGCTGGTACTCACCACATTATTCGGCGGCAGTTATATAAGGAGGGGTAGATAGATCACAGTGATCAACGTGTCAACTTTTGCATTAGGGTGGATCGCCAACTTAGGATTTTTTTGAAAACCAAAAATACCAAGATATTTTCGAAAATACACAATTTCCCTAGAAAAAAATATCTTTTAACCAAAATTTGGAAAATCAAGATCAAATGAACAAACAAAATCTTAAAAAAATATAGGACTATGAAAATTTATATTGGAAAATTTAAGCCTTCTTTTACACATATTTTCAAGAATCGAAAAATATCCCTACAAACATTTGGATGATATATCACCAAGAAGATAGTGCGGCAATATCTCCCATTTATCATTTTGATGAAATTCATCAAAATAATTTTTTTCTTATCGCCCTTGTATCATTTTGAAGAAATGTTGGCGATGTTGATTTTGTTGTCATTATACTCTCCACTTCCAGGATGGGGGTATACTAACATTGTCATTCCGTTTGTAACACCTTGAAATATCGACCTGAGACCTATAAAGTATATATATTCTTGATCGTCGTAAAATGCTAAGACGATCTAGCCATGTCCGTCTGTTGAAAGCACGCTAGCATTTTAACGAAAGGAGCTAGAACGTTAAAATTTTTCCATAAATTCGTCTTATAGTCGTAGATCGGTTGGGATTGAAACGGAGCGAAATCGGCTTAAAGGGAAAAAATTTCCCTTTAAAGGACTAAAAATACCCATAATAATCCCTAATATTTTAGCGTATTTAAGCATGTTTTTTGAATATGTCTGTTTATATTTGCTTGATATTTGGTATGCGCATTCCCCTTATAGCAAAAACGTGCACCATAAAGTGATTCTTATTTTTAGAAGGTGAAACGGGGCAAAAAAGGGATAAAAAAGGTACATATTAAACGACAACAACTAGAAACACAGAACTCATCCTCTAATTGATTAGACACATAATATAAAAGTATTTTTTCCAAATTCGTACTTTTAAGGGGTAAAATGGGAATAGAGGGATAAAAATGGTACCAACCAAACGAATGTACATAGCATAATGAAATTCGGTGTATACATTCCTCTGATTGCATACACAAGTAAAATACACGGATTTTTCAAAATTCTTACTTTTTGGGGTTAAAATGAAAAAAGGGGATAAAAATAGTACCAATCAAATGACCGCAGCTATATTCATGAAATTCGGAGTATACATTCATCTGACTGTGTAGACACGGAAAATAAAATGATTTTTCGAAATTCGTACTTTTTGGAGTCAAAATAGAAAAAGGGGATAAAAATAGTACCAACCAAATGAACGCAGCTAGAGTCATGAAATTCGGAGAATACATTCCTTTGACTACGTAGACATGAAAAATAAAAGTTTTTTTTCCAAATTCGTACAATATACAATGGGACGGAGGGATAAAAATGGTACCAACAAATCGGCTGTACGTAGAATAATGAAATTCGGTGTATACATTCATCTGCTTGCACAGACAAGTAATGTTTTGACGGGTTAGATGGATCCAATTCTCAAATCAGATCAAATCCTTCTTGGAACAAAAACACTTATTATTCTTTTCCACGTTATAATAATTAGTATTTATTTATGTGTACTGTTGTTGTATGTTTGAATTTGGGTACATGGAAATTTGTAATTCAATTATATTGGTATGACAATAAATGTAGAGTGCACTTTTGTTGTTGGGTTGTATTCGTACAGATGTAAGTATGTATGTATGTAGGTTGTTTATGCTGTACGTGGGTGAAGGGATAGAGTCGCGGCGCAACTTCTTTTCTTCGCGTTGGGTTGACGACTGACTCCAAGCACGCATAGAGAGAATGAGAGAACCAAGTCGATCTTGCACTCGCATCGCATATTAAGAGGGAAAAACAAGTAGATAAAGGATGTCACCCAGCAAACATTTTGTGTTCGCATGAACAAGTAAAATACACGGATTTTTTAAAATTCGTACTTTTTGGGGTTAAAATGAAAAAAGGGGATACAAATAGTACCAATCAAATGATAGCAGCTAGAGTCATGAAATTAGGAGTATACATTCCTCTGACTGTGTAGACACGGAAAATAAACTGATTTTTCGAAATTCGTACTTTTTGGGGTTAAAATGAAAAAAAGGATAAAAATAGTGCCAATCAAATGACCGCAGCAAGAGTCATGAAATTCGGAGTATACATTACTCTGACGGCACAGACACGGAAAATAGAACGAATTTTTCGAAATTAGTACTCTCAAGGGATAAAAATAGTACCAACTAAACGACTACAGCTAGAATGATGAAATTCTAATTGCGTAGAAACGTCAAGGGGTTAAAAATGCTACCAACCAAATGGGCGCAGCTGGAATCATGGAATTCGGTGTATACATTCCTCTGACTGCATAGTCACGCAAAATAAAAAGTTTTTTCCAAATTCGTACTTTTTCTTTTACGGCAAAAAATGATTGAATCATGAAGTTAGGTTATTTTGCACTATGTATGTCTGATAATGGATTTTCAAAATTTGTACTTTTGGAATTAAAATTAAATGGAAATACAACCACCCATTATCTACCAATATTTATAGCTTTGAAAATATTTTTGAAAATATAAATATAAGAATGTTTATTTTTTGAATTGACGTATTTTATCCCCATTCCATGGGGCGCCCCATTTTCCGCCTAAAAGTACAAATTTCGAAAATATCCTTTTTGTTTCGCATCTTCGCAGTCAGATGAATGTATACACCGAATTTCATAATTTCAATTTCAGCGGTTTGGTTGGTACCATTTTTATCCCTCTTTTCCAATTGTTTCCCTTAAAAGTACGAATTTTGAAAAATCCATCTATTTTACGCACCGACGCAATTAGAAGGGAAGAACGTTCCAAATTTTATGTTTGTAACTGTTGCCGTATCATTGGTACCATTTTCATCCCTTTTTGTCCCATTTCGCCCGCTGAAACTTTTATTTATTTTTTTGGTGCTTTAAGATTACAGTGAAGAATGTAGGCAGATATTTTCAAGTACATATAAAGAACTTGAAAATAGTCTAAATATTAGGGGGTATTTTAGTCCTTGTTAGGGAAAAACATTTCCCTTTGGGCTGATTTCGCCCACTTTCAATCAGATCTGCAACCATAAGACACACATAGGGATAAATTCTAGCTATTTTCCCTTTGGGCCGATTTCGCCCACTTTCAATCAGATCTGCAACCATAAGACACACATAGGGATAAATTCTAGCTCTTTTCGTTCGGCAGATCGTCTTAGAATTTTACCACGACCCAGAATATATATATACTTTATGGAGTCTCCGACGAATATTTCAAGGTGTTACAAACGGAATGACAAAGTGAATATACCCCATCCTTGTTTTTTAAAATTTGACAATTTTCTTAAAACTGGAAGAATTTTGTTCTTAGTTTTCTGTGTTGTTTGATTATTGATCAAATTTTGTTTGATATTTTAAAAAATAGATGTGTATCTCACACCACCAAAAATATACATTTTTACTTTACTTTATTTTTCATATTTTTTGAAAATCGAGAAATACACATATTTGAAAAATTTTATCAAAATCGGCGAGAAAACCCCAAAATATGTGGGGCCACTTCATTTGGAATTACTCTGTGTCTTACGTTGTCTATATTAATTTGTATTGCCTTTGATTTAAGGACATAAATTTTAAATAAATTTAAGTACATACCTTTCAAAACGTTTCTTCCCCCAGATCAATATTAAAATTTTATAAAATTTCATTTGATCTACCCTAATGTACATAAATCATACAAATGGGTGTGTAGTATTACTAAATTGTCTACTCCATGTGTATATCTTTATATTTATTATATCGTATAACGACAATCGTAAGGTACATATGAGCACGTTTCTTTATTAGAATCGTTGTCGTCGTCATCACCATCGTAGTTTTAGTCGAAAATGGTCTGTTGTCATTGTTGTTGTTGTTGTATTTGAAATGTATTCATATTTTTTCGTATTTATTCTGATATAATCGTTAGATGTATTCTTTCTTTCAAAGTTCTAAATTGAAAAATAATCTAAACAATATTTTTAATATGAGTTTGTTTTTTTTGATACTTGCGAATACACCCAAAACAACAAAGCGAATTAAACGAATTAAATCAGCGTAATATGATTTCATACTGGCACGAGAAGTATCAGTTGTGGACAGTGTTCCCAAAAAGATGAGATACACCTAGATTACAAAAAATGTAATGGATTACAAGAAATAATACAGTATCCAGGAGCGACCATTTTGTAGTGCAAATTACTGAATAGTTGTATTTCACCTTTACTTTTTGTTAATGATTTTTTCTAATTACTCTCATTTAAATTTTTATACTCTCACCCTACTTGGGAGGAGGTTATACTTCAGACAGAAATAAAGTGTGATGAAGTGACTTAATGCACTTGATGCTTGAGCCATGCCCGTCCTATTGAATTTGTAGAAAATCAGTTCAGATTTTGATATAGCTTTCATACAAGAGTCATTTCGATTTACACTAGCGCCGGTTTAGAAACCATATTTTACATCTTTTCTTGATCAAACTTTCAGCAAAATATTAGATTTGATGTAGAAATACCTACTATAAATGTGAACCATATTGACCCATGTTTCGTGAAAGTCTCCATTCCAATGTTCCCTCGATTTTCCCTATTACCGCTCTAGAAACCACATATCGCATCGGATCTTTATAAAAATGTCCAGATCATGTTACATTTCATCTACAAACATCCACTAAGAATGTGAACCATATGGGCCCATGTTTTGGAAAAAAAATCCCCATTCAAATGTTCCCGTACATATCCTATTACCGGTCTAGAATTCACATATCGCATCGGATCTTTATACAATTTTCGAGATCATGTTAGAATTCATTTAGAAACACTTACTCTGAATGTGAACCATATGGGTGTATGTTTTGGAAAAGTCCAAATTAAATGTTTCCCGTATATACCCTATTACTGCTCTAGAATCTGCATATCACATCGGATCTTTCATACAAGCGCCGGTTTAGAAACCATATTTTACATCTTTTTTTGATCAAACTTTCAGCAACATGTTAGATTTGATGTACAAACACCTACTATAAATGTGAACCATATTGGTCTGTGTTTCGTGATAGTCTCCATTCAAATGTTCCCCCGATTTACCCTATTACCACTCTAGAAACCACAAATCGCATCGCATCTTTATAAAATTTTCCAGATCATGTTACATTTCATCTACAAACATCTACTATGAATGTGAACCATATGGGTCAATGTTTTGGAAAAGTCTCCATTCAAATGTTCCTCGCATATATACTATTACAGCTCTAGAATTCACATATCACATCGGATCTTTATACAATTTTCCAGATCATGTTAGAATTCATTTAGAAACACCTACTCTGAATGTGAACCATATGGGTCCATGTTTTGGAAAAGTCCCCATTAAATGTTCCCCATATATACCCTATTACCGCTCTAGAATCTGCATATCACATCGGATCTTTATCAAAATTTCCAGATTATGTTAGATTTCATAAAGGAACATCAACTGTGAATGTGAACCATATTCGTCCATGTTTTGATATAGCCGTCCGATTTGCCCTATTACAGCTCCAGAATTCGTATTTATCAAGGAGTCTTTATCAATTTTTCCAGATCAAGTTGGATTTCATCTAGAAATATCTACTAAGAATGTGAACCATATGGGTCCATGTTTTGGTAAAGATCCCTTACAAATGTTCCTCCTATTTACCCTGGAATCCATATATCACTTCGATTCTTAATCAAATTTTTCAGATCGTGTTATATATTAAATCTAAAAACACTTACTATGAATGTGAACCATATGACCCTCTGTTTTGGTATAGCCATCATACAAATGTGACTCCGACTTATTGTATTACCGATGTAGTATCCACATATCACATCGGATCTTATTCAAATTTTACAGATCATGTTAGAATTCATCTAGAAACATCTACTACGAATGTGAATCATATGGGTCCATGTTTAAATATAGCCCTCATACAAATTCCCTCCAATTTACACTATTACCGATGTATAATCCACATATCACTTCTGATCTTTATCAAATTTTCCAGATCATGTTAAATTTGACCTAGAAACGCCTATTATGAATGTGAACCATATTGGCCCATGATTCGGGAATGTCCCTATTCAAATGTTACTCAGATTTATCCTATCATCGCTCTAGAAAACACATATCGCATCGAATATTTATTAAGTTTTTTAGATCATGTTAGATTTCATCCAGAAACACCTAGTATGAATGTGAACCATATGGGTCCATATTTTGGTATAGCCCTCATACAAATGTCCTTCTAGTTATACTATTACCTCTCCAGAATCCACATATCACATCGGATCTTTATAAATTTTTCCAGATCATGTTAGAATTCGTTTAGAAACATCTACTATGAATACGAACCATATTGGTCGATGTTTAGGTATATGTTGCAAATGTTCCAAGAATTTACCCTATTACCGCGCTAGAATCCACATATAACATCGGATCTTTATAAAATTTTCTAGATCATGCTAGATATCATCTAGGAACATCTGCTATGAATGTGAACCATATGAGTTCATGTTGTAGTCAAGCCTTCATTGAAATGCTCCTCCGATTTACCCTATTACCGCCGTAGAATCCACATAACACATCGGATCTTTATCAAACTTTCCAGGTCATATTAGAGTTGGTCTAGAAACACCTGCTATGAATGTGAACCACGTGGGCTCACGTTTTGGTAAAAAATCAAATGTTTCTCCGATTTATACTATTACCGCTCTAGAATCCACATATTAAACCTGATCTTTATCGAATTTTCCAAATAATGTTAGATTTCAAATAGAAACACCTACTATGAAAGTGAACCATATTGGTCCCTTATTTGAATCTCTTTCCAGCACTTTCTTCCTGTTTTCATACAACTTATTGACAACCGTCTGTATTACTGCCTAAATATAACCAAAGTAAACTGTCCTCATGCATAGTATGTATGTATGACACTCTCTATATACATTTTAGTCTAGCACACGGGTATGTATTATTATAATGATGATGATTTGATAATTCCATTGTGCCACCATATGGTCGTTTAATTTTATTGTAAACCATATTTGTAAAATACTAATTCTAATAACAATAATACTTAATAATAACCATTACCATCGCCGTCATCATCATCATCATTGCGATGAACATCATCGCGTACAAGATTATCATCGTATTCATCATCATCGCCATCATCAGGGCGAACGTAATCAAGTTTTGACTTTATAAGATTTACAAACCAATATTACCACTACACTTATACCATCATACTATAGTAGTATATTCTATACTATATAGAACCAATAGTACAAAATATTGTGTACGACTCGTAAGTGTGCACATTTCAGTGGCTTTTGTTTAGTTTCAGTTTTATTTTCCTTTTGTTTTCTTTGAATGATTTCGAATGACTTAGTTTGCAATTAGCTGAATCGATCAAATTGAATGGCTACGTTCAGATATGCATACAGATACATCTACATACATGTATACACTAGGGTGGGGAGCAGAATTTTCAATATTGTAATATTAGTCCTAAGAGTGCTACTAATTTGTGATATTTCATTTGTCTAATGTTGGGAAAATGTAAATAATTTTAAAGACCTCCTGGAAATGGGTGATGGCACTCGACAATACATAAAGATAATCTTTATCCCTCTTGACCAGTTTTACCATTAGCGCAGACTCTACTTAAGTTAGAAAATCAAAAAAAAAATCCTTATGTTATTGTTAGGAAAAAAATGCACCTCTGCTCCAATTTTGCTCAATATAATATAATTTAAACCGCATATCTCATTTCGTTCGCAAGCTGGCGGGCTTTCAAGAGACATGAGAACATGGCTAGATCTGGCACGATCCAGAATATATGGGAAAAAATGTTCTCATTATGATTTGTTTCTGATTTTTTGCCATATTTTTAATTTATTTCAACTGGGATATTCTCCTGGCTCAAGACCATTTTGCATCTATCTATATATATAAAAGAGTTGCGTTACTGACTGACTGACTTATCATTGAGCAGCCCCCAGACCAAACGGCTGAAGCCAGGATCATGAAATTTTCAGGGTAGTTCCCAAATATGACGTAGACGTCGACAAAGAAAGGGTTTTACGAAATTCGTACTTTCAGGGGTGTAAAATGGGACAATCATCGATCCTTCTTCCTGAATAAACGGCAGTAGCTAGAAACATGAAATTCGGTGTGTTCCTTGCAATGACCATGCAGACGAGAAATAGGGATTTTTCGAAATTTGTAATTTTAAGGGAAGAAAGAGGCAAAAAGGGATAAAAATGGTACCCATTTGCAGCTATATTCGTGTATTGCAGCTATATTCGTGAAAATCGGTATCTACGTTTCTCTGACAACGTAGACTTACAACATAAATGGATTTTTCGAAATTTGTACTTATAAGGGGTGAGCGGGATAAAAAGGGTAAAAATAGTACCAACTAAAGTATTACAGCTAGAATCGTGAAATTTGGTATATAAATTCCTCTCACCACATAGAAGCGCAGTAAAATTGGATTTTTCGAAATTTTTACTTATAAGAGGTGAGCGGGACAAAAAGGGATAAAAATGGTACCAACTAAAGTATTACAGCTATAGTCGTGAAATTTGCTATGTAAATTCCTCTCACCACATAGAAGAGCAATATAAACTCATTTTTTACTTTTAAGAGTTGCACGGGACAAAAAGAGATAAAAATGGTACCGAATAAACTATTACAGCTAGAATCTTGAAATTTGATATGTTAGTTCTTCTGACCATGTCGAAGCGCAGTAAAATTGGATTTTTCGAAATTTGTACTTATAAGAAGTGAGCGGTGCAAAAAGGGATAAAAATGGTACCAACTAAGCTATTACAGCTATAGTCGTGAAATTTGCTATGTAAATTCCTCTCACCACATAGGAGCGGAATATAAATGAATTTTGTACTTTTAAGGGTTGCGCGGGACAAAAAGGGATAAAAATGGTACCAAATAAAGTATTGAAATTTGATGTGTAAGTTATTCTGACCTTATAGAAGCGCAGTAAAATTGAATTTTTCGAAATTTG
>CANDYM010000596.1:0-17813 GCA_947397865.1 Polietes domitor
CAAAACATCTTATATTGTAACTAGAAACACCTGTGGTAAAAATGTGTTAGATCGGTACAGATTTATATATAGCTCCCATACAAATTTCTCTCCCGATTTGACTTTTTCCACTCTAGAGACCACATATTGTATCAGATTGTCTTCAGATTTGGTAAAACATCTGATATTCCCACTAGAAACACCCATGGTGAATATCGGTCAGATCGGTTCAGATTTATATATAGCTCCCATACAAATTTCGCTCCCGATTTGACTTTTGCCGCTCTAGAAACCACATATTGTATCAGATTGTCTTCAGATTTGGTAAAAAATCTTATATTCCCACTAGAAACTCCCATGGTGAATATCGGACAGATCGGTTCAGATTTATATATAGCTCCCATACAAATTTCGCTCCCGATTTGACTTTTTCCGCTCTAGAAACCACATAATGTATCAGATTGTCTTCAGATTTGGTAAAACATCTTATATTTCCACTAGAAACACCCATGGTTAATATCGGTCAGATCGGTTCAGATTTATATATAGCTCCCATACAAATTTCGCTCCCGATTTGACTTTTTCCGCTCTAGAAACCACATAATGTATCAGATTGTCTTCAGATTTGGTAAAACATCTTATATTCCCACTAGAAACACCCATGGTGAATATCGGTCAGATCGGTTCAGATTTATATATAGCTCCCATACAAATTTCGCTCCCGATTTGACTTTTTCCGCTCTAGAAACCACATATTGTATCAGATTGTCTTCAGATTTGGTAAAACATCTTATATTCCCACTAGAAACTCCCATGGTGAATATCGGACATATCGGTTCAGATTAATATATAGCTCCCATACAAATTTCGCTCCCGATTTGACTTTTTCCGCTCTAGAAACCACATAATGTATCAGATTGTCTTCAGATTTGGTAAAACATCTTATATTTCCACTAGAAACACCCATGGTGAATATCGGTCAAATCGGTTCAGATTTAGATATAGCCCCCATACAAATGTCGTTCCCGATTTGACATTTTCCTCTGTGGAAACCACATATTGTACTCGATTTTCTTTAAATTTGGCACAACATCTTATAATCTTACTAGAAACACCTATGCAGAAATTGGGTAAGATAGGTTCAGATTTAGATATAGCCCCCATATAAATGTCGCTCCCGATTTGACTTTTTCCGCTTTAAATGCCACATATTCTAATCGATTTTCTTTAAATTTGGCACAACATCTTATAATCTAACTAAACAAAACTTTGGTGAAAGTAGGTAAGATCGGTTCAGATTTAAATATAGCCCAAATTCAAATATTGCTCCCATAAGTTTAACCGATTTTGGCCAAACTATACATTTTATATTTCACCTATTTCGTTCCAGGTTTCAATATATCCTCATACAAATGTCCTTTCCTAGAAACTCCCATGGTGAATATCGGACATATCGGTTCAGATTAATATATAGCTCCCATACAAATTTCGCTCCCGATTTGACTTTTTCCGCTCTAGAAACCACATAATGTATCAGATTGTCTTCAGATTTGGTAAAACATCTTATATTTCCACTAGAAACACCCATGGTGAATATCGGTCAAATCGGTTCAGATTTAGATATAGCCCCCATACAAATGTCGTTCCCGATTTGACATTTTCCTCTGTGGAAACCACATATTGTACTCGATTTTCTTTAAATTTGGCACAACATCTTATAATCTTACTAGAAACACCTATGCAGAAATTGGGTAAGATAGGTTCAGATTTAGATATAGCCCCCATATAAATGTCGCTCCCGATTTGACTTTTTCCGCTTTAAATGCCACATATTCTAATCGATTTTCTTTAAATTTGGCACAACATCTTATAATCTAACTAAACAAAACTTTGGTGAAAGTAGGTAAGATCGGTTCAGATTTAAATATAGCCCAAATTCAAATATTGCTCCCATAAGTTTAACCGATTTTGGCCAAACTATACATTTTATATTTCACCTATTTCGTTCCAGGTTTCAATATATCCTCATACAAATGTCCTTTCCGATATAAAATTTTTTGTCAAACACATACATTTACAGGATACAAAAAACCTTCCCGTTTTCACTTTTTCACCGAATTGAATTGCATTCGGATTGAAAGTGGAGTGTATCATAGAGTCGGCCCCGCCCGACTTTAGCCTTTCCTTACTGGTTTAATTTTTAGATTAAGGAATTTGCTTGGCTACTTTTAGATATAGTTGCCTCTTGACAGTCTATTGAAAAATCGTTAGCTAGCAAAACTGAAATGAGGGATGACTTGAATTAAAAACAAGTAAGGAAAGGCTAAAGTCGGGCGGGGGCCGACTCTATGATACACTCCACTTTCTATCCAAATACAATTTAATTCGGTGAAAAAGTGAAAACTGGAAGGATTTTTGTATCCTGTAAATGTATGTGTTTGACCAAAAATGTTAAATTTGGAACGAAATAGGTGAAATATAATATGTATAGTTTGGCCAAAATCGGTTAAACATTTGGGAACAACATTTGTATATGGGCTATATCTAAATCTGAACCGATCTTACCCACATTCACCATAGGTTTTTTACTTGGATTATAAGCTGTTGTGCCAAATTTAAAGAATTTAATGTGGTTTTCTAAAGCTGCAAATGTCAAATCGGGAGCGACACTTGTAAGGGGGCTATATCTAAATCTGAACCGATATTAGCCAATTTCTGCATAGGTGTTTCTAGTTGGATTATAAAAAGTTGTGCCACATGTAAAGAAAATCGAGTACAATATGTGGTTTTCTATAGCTGCTAATGTCAAATCGGGAGCGACACTTGTATGGGGGCTATATCTAAATCTGAACCGATATTAGCCAATTTCTGCATAGGTGTTTCTAGTTGGATTATAAGATGTTGTGCCACATGTAAAGAAAATCGGGTACAATATGTCGTTTCTAGAGCGGAAAATGTCAAATCGGGAGCGACATTTGTATGAGGGCTATATCTAAATCTGAACCAATATTACAAAATTTCTGCATAGGTGTTTCTAGTTGGATTATAAGATGTTGTGTCAAATTTAAATAAAATCGGGTACAATATGTGGTTTCTAGAGCGGAAAATGTCAAATCGGACAGACAGACGGACATTGCTAAAACGACTCAGAAAGTGATTCTAAGTCGATCGGTATGCTTAACAATGGGTCTATCTCGCTTCCTTTTGGATGCTACAAACAAATGCACAAAGACATAATACCCTCGTGGAGTGTATAAATATCGTAATAATGCGAAATGTCATAGCGAGGAAATGTTTAAATCCTTCGAAAACAAAAAAATCCTTATAAGAACATTCGAAGTTAGTAGTTTTTCAATTTTTTTGAGAGTCAAGTTTTTCATTATCTAACAAAATTTGAAAAATGTGAAAAATCAACAATGAATTTTATAGCTGATGGTTTATATAAAACAAAGTCCGCCGTGATATACCACAATTAAATAACTGATATTTGTATATAACAAATTTGTCTATTTTCAGTCAATGAAAAAACGCCAATTAACTCCATTTTCCGCATTCTTTCAGATCCATCGGTTCAAGTGTAATATGGAATGTTGCACGGCGTTACAATAAATGAGTTTTATTTTATACAAAAATGAAAACAATTCACAACAAGTAAGGAAAGGCTAAAGTCGGGCGGGCCGACAATTGTATTGTATTGGATTGTATTCGGATAGAAAGTGGAGTATATCATCCACTTTCTATCCGAATACAATCCAACACGGTAAAAAAGTGAAAACGGGAAGAATTTTTGTATGTTTCCTAATCATTGGCTAATATGACCTGACCCAATTTGTCAAATCGAGAAGAATATTTGTATCGAAGCTATATCCAAACATGGAATGATGTGACCCACTTACCCAATAGGTTCTTCCACTTTAAGTATAAAGTGTTATACTCAATTTGAAAAAACTCGGTGAAAATTCGTGGTTTCTGGGGGGGAAAAGTCTATCTGGGAGCGGTATTTGTATTGGAGCTATATGTAAATCTGAACCGCTCTGACTTCACTATGGATGTTTTTAGTTGAAAAATAAGATATTCTGAAAGATTTGAAGAAGATCTGTTAAAATATGTGGTTTATAGAGTGAAAAAAGTGAAATCGGCAGTGAAATTTGCGTGGGAGCTATATATAAATCTGAACCGATCTTACACATTTTTACCACTGGTGTTTCTAGTTCACATATAAGATGTTTTGTCAATTTTGAAGAAAATCTTTTAAAATATGTGGTATCTAGAGTGAAAAGAGACAGACAAACAGACGGACTAAATGCTAAATCGATTCAAAAAGTGATTCTAAGTCGATCGGTATAATTAACAATGGGTCTATTTCCCTTCCTTTTGGGTGTTACAAAAAATGCACAAACACATAATACTCTCGTAGAGTGTATAAAAATATGTACAATACTTCTTCATAAGCTTAATGGTTACCGCAAATCAAAATAGATTTTTAAAAAAATCGGATCAAAAAAGATTAGATGCCACATCAAAAATCCATCAGTGTCCATCCTTTATTGAAAAAGTCTCTTGTGACCTTTACGATGATTACAGGAGTATATGGACAGACGATTAAGGAAGTGATTCTTAGCCGATCCGTACCATTGTTAACTGTTTCGGTAGATGTTGACCCTAAAATTATGTATTTCCATAGATCACTTTATTTTGCACGTTTGTACCGAATATAATCATTTCTTCTGCAATTAGCTGAAACCATTTAATCCCTCTGTTCCCATTGCAAGTACAGGCTTTGAAAAAATCTATTATTTTTCATGTCCATGCTGAAAATATGCGTTGCCTAATAGACTGATGAGGCGGCTCAAGTGTATATTGGGATAAAAGTAGTCTGAAAGAGAAACTTGCTAGCAAAAACATGAAGCTAGAGAATGATTGACGGAAAACCTATTTTAATCAGAGCAACCACTATACAACCAGCTGCTCAAGTTCATAGGTTGAGTAAACATTTGGAACAAACCCTTATATCTGTGTGTTGGAAATGGGATTTCGATACAGCTCCTATACAAATTTCGGTCTCCATTTATCCTTTTGGGCTCGATAAACCACATATTTTAAAAATTATATTTTAACTAGAATACAATACATTAACGAAAATACATTATATTTTAACTAGAAAAACGTATAACAACTTTTCAGGTTTTAATACAACCCTAAGACAATTACAAATTATAGATTTTGAACTAATTAGCTGGAAACATGCATTTTGAAGGTAGGTCAGTCAGTACCCATAAAAATTCTTCCCGATTTCACTTTTTCCCCGAATTCAATTGTAACGAGGCCCCGCCCGACTTTAGCCTTTCCTTACTTGTTTGACGATTAAGATATATTGATACATTGTATATGGTCTGAGATCAATATTTTAAGCCCCGTCAGGCCATATAGTTAACAGCTATCTCCCCTTGTCAGTTATCCACAATTTCGCATTTAACACAGGCTTAATTCAAAGCAGTGTCTTATGACACTACTTGACGTTCCCGTGAAAGCGGCCACATAAGCCAGCACAGTTTGAAAACTTCACGTTTCACATTTTTCTGCGTGTATCGCGACTTATGGAGTGTTTGCGTTTGGCCATTTGTATGTATTGAAGTTTGTACGAAAATAATTATGTATTTGAATTTAATACTACCACCATCGATTGTATCGTTATCCATGGGCATTTATGGACATACGCACACACACTCGCACGCTCTCTCTCTCTCTCTTCCTGCGCTATTATCCTTTCCGAGTCAAGTGGGTATAAGACTGCAGTAATAATTTTATTAGTACATCATACGATTACGTATACACTTGTCCAAATCGTATGAGGTCTTTACGCTAATTGTATTACGGAATTAATTGTTGATTCGTAAGATAACATCTAGGGGTAAGCAAGCGCTTGGATGTGCATGTACACTAATTGGAAATTTGTGATCCCAGCCATACATACATACGTGGATGAGCAGTATCGTATTTACTCAGCCAACTCGTTAAAGGGTAGAAGTGGTAGTGGATTTTATCTTAGGCATAGATGGCATAATGTAAGTACCAAGTACTTATTTATGTACATATGTGATGACAAGTATTAACAAAATTACTCGGTATTTGTATATGTAAAGGAAGAAATTGGGTAAATTAATAAATATATCGAACGAGTGATCGCAAAGGTCATTCAGTTAATTATAGGGGGGAGCAATTTTTCCATTCTTCTTTACAACAATGGTACAATCAATGTTAAGTTTAAAATTTTTAATGTGAGGTAACACAAAAGCGTTTTTCAAAACTAATACGATAAAAGATTCTTGAATTGTTTTTAAAACCACGTTTACCACAAACATCCCAGAATTCCTAAAACGGGGGAAATAAATCCCCAAAAAATCGATATTCTCAGAAAAAATGTGGGTACAACGATTTATTCTCCAAGAAGTCATCTTTATTATGGTTATATTTCAAATGGTATAGTTGTGAGATAATAAATAATGCCTTGCGCGCGTATTTATTCCCTTTTCACAAAGTGTGACGCACAGTGGTTCAGAATCAAAAATCGACAAAAAGTTAAATAACTAGTTGACATTTATGAGTTCTCTAAAAAATTCAAAAATTTACAAGGACCTTAAAAACCTTAACAATGGGTATATATCGCTTCCTTTTGGGTGTTACAAACAAATGCACAAAGACATAATACTCTCGTGGAGTGTATACTAAAAAATATTTTTTATGTCTGTGTGCATTTGTTTGTAACACCCAAAAGGAAGGGAGATAGCCCATTGTTAATTATTCCGATCGACATAGAATCACTAATTGAATCGATTTACCTATGTCCGTCTGTCTGTCTGTCCATCTATTCTTGTAATCACGATACAGGTCGCAATTGTAGACAGAACCAAATGAAACTTTGCACAACGAAATCTATATATATAAAAGAGTTGCGTTACTGACTGACTGACTTATCATTGAACAGCCCCCAGACCAAACGGCTGAAGCTAGGGTCATGAAATTTTCAGGGTAGTTCCCAAATATGACGTAGACGTCGACTAAGAAAGGGTTTTACGAAATTCGTACTTTTAGGGGGTAAAATGGCCCAAAAAGGGATAAACATCGAACCTTCATCCTGACTAAACGGCAGTAGCTAGAAGCATGTAATTCGGAGTGTTCCTTGTTCGAAAGTTGTACTTTTAAGGGGTGAGCGGTAGAAAAAGTGATAAAAATGGTACCAACTAAAATTTACAGCTAGGATCGTGTAATTTAGTATGTAAATTATCTGACCGAATAGAAACGGAGTAAAATGGGATTTTTCGAAATTTGTACTTTTAAGCTGCGAGCGGGACAAAAATGGTACCAACTAAAGTATTACAGCTAGAATTGTGAAATTTGGTATGTAAATTCCTCTGACCATATAGAAACGAAGTCAAATTGGATTTTTCGAAATTTGTACTTTTAAAGGGCGAGCGGGACAAAAAGGGATAAAAATGGTACCAACTAAAGTATTACAGCTAGTAACGTGGAATTTGGTATGTGAATTCCTCTGACAACATAGAAACGAAGTAAAATTGGATTTTTCGAAATTTGTACTTTTAAGGGGCGATCGGGACAAAAAGGGATGGAAATGGTACCAACTAAAGTATTACAGCTAGAATCGTGAAATTTGGTATGTAAATTCCTCTGACAATATAGAAGCGCAGTATAATTTGATTTTTTGAAATTTGTACTTTTAGGGGGTGCGCGGGTAAAAAGGGTCAAAAGTTTACCAATTTAAGTATTGCAGCTATATTCGTGAAATTTGGTGTGTAAATTCCTCTGACAACGTAGAAGCGCAAATCTAAATAAATTTTTCGAAATTTGTACATATTTTGGGCGTGCGGGACAAAAAGGGATACAAATTGTACCAACTAAAGTATTGTAGTTAGAATGGTGAAATTCGGCGCGCAACATAAATGGATTTTTCGAAATTTTGTATATTTAAGGGATGAGAGGGGCAAAAAGGGATAAAAATTTTACCAACTAAATTATTACAGCTAGAATAGTGAAATTTGGTATGTATATTCCTCTCAACATGTAGAAGCGCAGTATACTTGGATTGTTTGAAATTTGTACTTCGTAGGGGGTAGGCCAAAAGGGACAAAAAGGGTTCCAATTAAGCATTGCAGCTACAGTCGGGAAATTTGGGGTGTAAATTGTGTGCAAAGCGCAATCTAAATGGATTTTTTCGAAATTTTCTTATAGGGGCTGAGCATCAAGGTATAAAAGTAGTACCAACTAAAGTATTGGAGCTATAGTCGTGAAATGTGTTGTGTAAGTTCCTCTGACAACGTAGAAGCGCAAATCTAAACGAATTTTTCGAATTTTGTTCTTATTGGCAATGATCGGGATAAAAATAGTACCAACTATAATATTTCATCTATAGTCGTGAAATTTTGTGTTTAAATTTTTCTGACAACGTAGACTTGCAACATAAATTGCTTTCTCCAAATTTGTACTTTTAACAAAATGGGATAAAACTGGTACCAACTTTAGTATTACAGCTAGAATCGTGAAATTTAGTGCGTAAATTCCTGTGACCATATAGAAGCGCAGTAGTTTGATTTTTCGAAATTTGTACTTTTAATGCGCTGGACGAAAAGTGATAAAAATGCTGTACAATCCTTTAATTAGGAAACGCGGAACATAAATGGATATTTCAAAATTTTTACTTAAAAGGAGGATACGGGACAACAAGGAATAAATGTGTTACCAAATAAAGTACATATTTTTAGGGGAAGCAAAAACACTTGTTACCTATAGTAATTTTTCAAAATGTGTACTTTTTGGGAAAGAGGTGCAAAAAGTTATAAACTGGCTGGCTGAATCTAGAAACATGAGATCGAGCATATAAATGGTTGTAATTTTTTGTTCAAAACTTGATAGAAAATTATAAAAATTATACATACGAAGTAGTTCAGCTAAAATAGTGCATATCGACACATTCCTTTGACTGTGTGTGAGTGCTAGCTAAGATGAGGTTTCCAAATTACTATTTTAGATTTATCTATATCCACCAAAAGAAAATTAAATAAATACTATCCAAAAACAGAGGCGGATAAAATTAACAAATAACTGGCTTTTTCGCGTGCGAAGCAGCAGGTACTGCTAGTATCTTATATTTGTTCTATAAACAGCCATGGTACTCCCATACACTCCCGATTTAACTTTTTTCACTCTATAAACCACATATTTTAATAGATCTTCTTCAAATCTTTCAAAATATCTTATATTTCAACTAGAAATACCCATGGTAAAAATGAATCAGATCGATTCAGATTTACATATTGCTCCCATACAAATTTCGCTCCCGGATTGACTTTTTCCGCCCCAGAAATGTATATATGTGAACTGGAAGAACTTATTGTGAAAGTTATTCATTTTATTCCATGTTTGGATATAGCCCCGACACAAATATTCTTTTCGATTTGACAAATTGAACTAGGTCATATTAGCCTATGATTAGAAACATACAAAATTCTTCCCTTTTTCAGTTTTTTACCAAATTGAATTGTATTCGGATAGAAAGTGGAGTGTACCATATAGTCGGCCCGCTCGACTTTAGCCTTTCTTACTTGTTTTTAACATATTTTTACGTATTTGTTTATAATGCCAAGAAAAATTTTAATTATTTTTTTTTGAGAATTACTGATTTTCCCTTTTTTCAGATTTTGAAAATTGAAAAAACGAAATTTTATTTTTTGAATTTGTCGAACTGTTTCTCACATATTTTGCACTCACTTTTAATAAAATTTTAAGAATTTTAAAGTCCTAAACTATAAGTATAGGACCAAATTTCTTTTCAATGTAAAATAGAAATTTGCAAAAGAAAATGTGCTTAAATACTCAAAATTAAGTCTTTGTTTAAAAAATTAGTTCCCTCTGATCCTATTTTGACCATTTTCAATCTCAGCAGACGGTATACACATTTGTGGAACATTTGAACAACCTAGCCAATTACGCCGCTGGGAAATGACTTTTAATCTATCTGTATGACTTTAATAACGCCCTTAACTTGCATGTATATACCGCATACGTACAACTCTGTGTGTGTATGTGCATTGTCCGTTGTGTGTAGTGTGTATTCGTCTGTGTATTGGACAATACATGTTGCTGTTTAGCTGTCCTCTCCACTTGACAAATACGTTTTGTTGTTGCTGTCGTCGTTGCAATAGCTGACGTCGTTGTTTAAAGTCTTAAAAAATTGTTACTCTTTGTTAACATATCACTCATATTTTTAAGCTGAAAGCATATACGTTTCCTTCCGTTGACACTTGCTAGCATTGCGTGAAATTACATTTAAAAAGATAACCGGCAACAAGCTCGCTCACACTTTCTATGTAACAGTACACTATACATATGTGTATGTCTATGCACATATATGTAGGTAGGCACAGTTAAGGGCAAATATTTTCGTATATAAGTGATGACTTTTTTGAGAAATCGAACGAAGAGTTAGGTTTAATAGAATTAAAACAAAGAATTATCGTTGTTGCCACGAAAGCTTAATATGCTAAAAATGGACAACGAAGTATTAATCTCATTCGTTTTGGTTTATTTTTACCAATTAACTTAGTCATTGAGACTTTAGAAGAAATATGTACACAATAACACGTGAACTACTCATAAAAATTAAGGATAAGGTCAAGGATGGTAATATTTGTATCCCTTTTTCTCATTTTGACTCTAAAAGTACGAATTTGTAAAAGTCTCTTTATTTCGCCTCAGAAGAACGTAAGTGCGAATTTACCGTCAATTTGATTCATTTTTTCTCTATGTGTCTAAGCACTCAAAGTGACATACAGTCAATTTCAACCATTTGGCTTATCCAATGTACAACTTAAAATTTTAATTTCGGAAAGACCGATTATTTTACATGTCGACGCAGTTTAGGTAATGTGCCATCCACATTTCATGTTTTTCCGAAGCTTTTGTTTGATTCCGTCCATTTCTAAAACCTTTACTCACTAAACTCGAGAATTTTGTAAAATTTACTTTTGATGTGTGTTGACGCTATAATTTCTTGTGACCGGTTTTTTATCTCAGAAACTGCTGAAAGCCCCTCCGGCATTTACAGAGTATTTAGCACGTAAAGGGTGTTTTTTATTGGGGTATAGAACTTTAAGTTGGCATCACTTTTGTAACTGGCGGCCATTTTGTCAGCTGTCAAGTGATTAATATTTAGTTTGGTTTGCCATTTCATCATGAACAGGTTGACAAAAGAACAACGCTTGCAAATCGTGCAAATTTATTTCGAAAGTAATGGTTCAGTTCGCGAAGTTCACCGCAAGCTCCGTCCATTTTATGGTCGACATAATCGACCATCAGAGCAATTAATTCGGTTAACCGCATAATTTCGCGGAATGGACCTGTCAATTGGCCACCAAGATCGTGTGATTTGACACCATTGGATTATTTTCTTTGGGGATATGTGAAGTCGCTCGTCTACGCCAACAAACCAGAAACGTTAGGGGACTTGGAAGCCAACATTCGTGGAGTTATTGCCAACATACGGCCCCATATGCTCGAAAAAGTGGTTGAAAATTGGACCTGTAGAATTGGCTATATTCGAGCCAGCCGCGGCGGCCACATGCACGAAATCATATTTAAACATTAATGGCATAAAATTATCCTTCCAATAAAGCCAAATTGATGGACATTAAAACGATTTTCTTGTGTTTTATTTCAATTCGAAGTTCTATACCTCAATAAAAAACACCCTTTATATGTAAAGGGTGATTTTTTAGCTATTATCTTTTTGGCAACAAGCTGACGCACGTTTCGTGTTTTGTTTCACTGTCAAACATCCTCAGTATGGTCTATAATTTAACCGTCTTACAAACGAACTTATAGAATTTTATTATCAAAATGCGTGCTCTGTTAAGAAAGTTCATCGCGCGCTTTTTACCGAAAAATTGTGTTCAGCGACGAAGCTCATTTTTGGCTCAATGGGCAGAATTGTCGATTTTGGTGTGAATATCAGCCAGAAGCATTGCAAAAGCTACCAATGCATCCAGAAAAAGTCAAAGTTTGGTGCGATTTATGGGCTGGTGGCATCATTGGACCGTTCTTCTTGAAAGATGATGCGAATCGTAACGTAACTGTGAATGGTGAGCGCTACCGTGAGATGATATCCAACTTTTTTTTGCCCAAAATGCAAGAGCTTGACTTGCATGACATGTGGTTTCAACAAGACGGTGCCACATGTCACACAGCACGCGCAACAATGGACTTATTGAGAGGCGAGTTCGGTGAACATTTTATTTCACGTTCGGGACCAGTCAATTGGCCGCCTAGATCGTGGGATTTAACGCCATTAGACTCGCCTAAAGCTCATGTCTATACAAACAAGCATGCTTCAATTGACGCATTGGAAGACAACATTGAAGCATTTATTCGTGAGATACCGGCCGAAATGTTGGAAAGAGTATGCCAAAATTGGACTAAGCGGATGGACCATTTGAGGCGCAGTCAAGGTCAACATTTGCATGAAATAATCTGCAAACATTAAATTATATGGGCCGTACTATCGATTCAAATAAAGATTTCATGCATTTTTCTGACTTTTATGTGCTTTTTTTTGAAACCCTTTCATATAGCTTTTAAAAAACCACCCTTTATAATAGGATGAGTCACGAAAATAAATTGCAGCGGTCACCCACCAGAAATGAAGATGGGATTGTTTAATGATGATCTACAAAATATTTCGTCACTGGGTCAAGTCATCCGTGAGCAAAACGCTCCTGAAATAAAACATGTTTTTCCCGTGAAATTTTTTTATGTTGCATTTTTGCACAATTTTTTTCCTGAATTAATAGACCATAGGAAGCACTATAAAAATAAATTTTTGTATTCTTGAATAACTCATTGGTAGAAGTATTGAGCGTTTATAATGATTTTTTCGAGGTGACAGCTAAAAAACTCATATTTCTTGGAAACATTTTGTTAGAGATGTAATGAAAAATAAATAGGAGGAATCAATATCTTTCGAATGATGCCTAAATGATGAACATCGGTAGAAAACTGACGTCACTGACTCAATTTTTGTGAAATGGTTTTCACAGCCAAAATGTTCAAACAGTTTTTTATAAAATGGGTGATGTGGCGTCAATTTCATTCCGATGTTCATCATTTAGGAATCATTCCTTTATTTGACATTCTATGTCATGTCTTATAAAAATATGTTTTAAATTAATCACTTGAACAAAACAGCACTGAATTACAATTTATCAAAGTATAGATTAAATTACTATTAACAATCTTAAATTTTCCCTTAAAACTAGACCCTAAATATAGAATAAGGGCAATTAATTAAATATTTTAGCAAGTCTGGCCAATTGTCGGTTAACAACAAATTTTAAAGTGAAAATTTTTAATTAATAATGTACGAAAAATAATTTATAGCAAAAAAGTGGGATTATGAGGTACTTTTTGTAAAATGCGGGAATATGCGGGATGGAAAATTAAAGGGGGATTGGGCATGAAAAATCGGGATAGTCCCGCGAAAAGCGGGGTGGATGGTCCTCTTATACAAAGGGGATTTAAAAAAATCAATTTATGTTTAATAAAAATATCAAAAACAATATTTTTCGTGGGCTAGGGTATTATAAGTTGGTTTCGCGCCAAATGTTTGTAACACCAAGAAATAATTGACCTTTAAGTATACGGATCGGCTTAGAATCAACATCTGAATCGATTTAACGATGTCTGTCTGTCCGTCTGCTGACCATCTAAGCTTGTTCGCATTCTACACGTCGCAATTGTGGTCCGATTGTCATTAAATTTGGCAGGAGTTACTTTTTTGGCCAAGGAGGATTGGTATTGAATTTGAAAAAAAAAATCGGTTCAGATTTAGATATAGCCCCCATATGAATGTCTCTCCCGATTTGAATTTTTCCGCCCTATAAAGCATATAGCATAACCCCTTATAATATAACTAGAAATACCTGTGACGAAAGCGGGTTAGATCGGTTCAGATTTAGATATTGTCTCCATACAAATGTCGCTCCCGATTTCACTTTTTCCGCTTTAGCAGCCACACATTGTTCCCGATTTTCTTTAAAATTGAATCGAACTAGAAACACCTATATGCTGAAAGTGGGTAAGATCGGTTCAGATTTCACTTCTTCCGCTTTAGAAACCGCATATTGTTTCAGATTTTCTTTAAACTTGGCACAAAATTTTATAATCGAACTAGAAACACTTATGGTGAAAGTGGGTAAGATCGGATCAGATTTAGATATAGCCTCCACACATATATCCCTATAACTTACCCTATTACCGCTCTAGAATACACATTTTACATGGGATCATGACCAACTTTTCAGTATCGTATCATATTTTAACTAGAAACAGCTCACGGGAAAGTGGATCACATGGGGCTATGTTTTGATATAGCCCCCATACAAATGTACCTCCGATTTACAATATTACTGCTCTAAAATGCACATTTTTCATTTTCCTCGCAATGTTATATTTAGACAAGAACCACCTATTTTGAAAGCTATATAGGTCAAAGATTTGGTATAGCCCCCACACAATTGGGCCCCCAGTTTACACTATTATCGCTCTAGAACCCACATCTTACATTGGATCTTGATAACATTTTGCAGACCATGTTATATTTTAATAAAGAATACCTACTTTGAATGTGATCTATAATTGCCCACTTTTTAATGTAGCGCCCTTACAAATGGGCCCCATTTTAATTATTACCTCTCTATGACCCACACTTTACATCAAGTTTTTCAAAGTTTGCAGATTATATTATATTTCAACTAATATTACATACTATGAAAGTCTAATACATGGGTTCATATTTTGTTATAACCCCCATACAAATTGGGCCCCCATTCTACTGTAATACAGCTCTAGAACCCATATCGTGCATTGGATCTTCATACAATTTTGCATATCATGTTATATTTCAACTAAGAATACCTACTTTGAAAGTGATCTATATGGAACCACTTTTAATGTAGCGCCCATACAAATGGGCCCTATTTGAATATTCTATACTTCTCCTGGACCTACATTTTACATCGAAAGTTTTTCAAATTTTGCAGATTATATTATATTTCAACTAATAATACATACTATGAAAGTCAAATATATGGGTCCATACTTTTGAATAACCCAAAAGAGGCCCCATTCTACTCTGTTACAGCTCTAGGAACTAGGAATACCTACGGTGAATGAGAACTATATAGACCATGTTTTGGCACAGGCCCCAAGTGTTGTTATAGGCCCCATTTAAATGTTCGTCCGATTCATCCTATTACTGCTATATCATTGGATCTTGATCAATTTTCCCAGATTTTTATATTTACTTTACTCGGAATATCTGTCGGTACCAGTTATAATATAATTTACCATATTCGTTAAATTTGACTAAAGATTTAAAGTACTGTATAATTTATATGATATAAATAAAATTTCTATCATGAAACAACTGGGTTTAGTAATAAAAGCGTGGTATATACGCATGGAGTGGTGTAGGGTATTATATAGTCGGTCCTGCCAGAGTTTAGCCTTTCCTTACTTTCTGTTTGATTTTTTGCATTAAAAACTTACATATTTTATTTATTTTGTTAATAAATATAAAAAAACAGACCTCGTAAATCCAAATTTCGGCATCAAGTTGATCTTTCTCGTGGCCAGTAATATATACATTCCAATTTTCAGCCTTCTAGCTCAAAGAACACTATTGCCATGCCCAATCCGCCCACAAAACGAAAATCCAAATTTCAACATCAAATTGATCTTTCTCATGGTCAGTAATATATATGTACCAATTTTCAGCCTACTACCTCTCAAAAACACTTTTGCCACGCCCACTCCGCCCACAAAACGAAAATCCAAATTTCGGCATCAACTTGATCTTTCTCCTGGTCAGTAAAATATACATTCAATTTTTCAGCCTTCTAGCTCAAATAACACTATTGCCACGCCCACTCCGCCCACAAAATGAAAATCCAAATTTCTGCATCATATTTATCATTATCGTGGTCAGTAATATATATCTACCAATTTTCAGCCATCTAGCTCTCAAAAACACTTTTGCCACGCCCACTCCGCCCACAAAATGAAAATCCAAATTTCGGCATCATATTTATCATTCTCGTGGTCAGTAATATATACGTTCCAATTTTCAGTCTTCTAGCTCTCAAAAACACTATTGCCACGCCCTCTCCGCCCACAGAGCAAATTTTTAAAAATTCTATAGCCTATAGTTCCTTCCAGACCTACATCTATCTGCACTGAAAATTTCAACAACATCGGAAAAAAACCTGTCGTAACACGCTGTGTGGTAAAAATAAGACATTTTGAAATTTTGATTTTTTGACGTTTTTTTGACTTTTTTGACTTTTTTTTTAAAAAAACCCGTACTGAGAAAATACCTTTCTAACAAAGTATAAATCATCAATTGGCCAATCTCGAGTAAATGAAAAAAGAAAATTGAAAAAAATCGAAAATAAACCTGTCGAAACACGCTGGGTGGTAAAAATCAGACATTTTCAAATTTTGATATTTTGAAGTTCTTTTTTTATTTTTTTTAAACCCGTGCTGAGAAAATACCTTTCCAACAAAGTACAAATCATCAAGATCGGTTTGTCCAATCTCGAGTTATGGGATTACATCGCTTCGGACACTTTCTTTTATATATATAGATTTGGTAAATACTTTCATTTATCCCAAAGTGTATTTTCTCTCATATCTCTCTCTTTAGTCCTTCTTTGCTCTAATTAGCTGACCTAAAACATAAATCAATTGGAATACACACAGTGCGAACTGCTTTTTACCACCATTTCGATACTTGTAGAATGAAATTATATATTTAACTAGCTGCCACGCCCAATTTTCCACATTAATGCTGGATGCACTTAGACAAGAACACATTTTTGAAGATTTCTGGCTAATAATTATATTAATATTTATATATTGTACAGGACTATTAGTATTATAACAATGAAGAATCACAATTTTCCTAATATGGTGGTGTACTTCTTGGTAATGTCGACAGTCTCTAATATACCGTCTCCAATACAGTGTGAACACACTCCGTGGTGGAGGGTATATAAGATTCGGCCCGGCCGAACTTAACGCTTTTTTACTTGTTATAAAGGGTGTTTTTTATTGAGGTATAGAACTTCGAATTGAAATAAAACACAAGAAAATCGTTTTAATGTTTATCAATTTGGCTTTATTGGAAGGATAATTTTATGCCATTAATGTTTAAATATGATTTCGGGCATGTGGCCGCCGCGGCTGGCTCGAATATAGCCAATTATACAGGTCCAATTTTCAACCACTTTTTCGAGCATATGGGGCCGTATGTTGGCAATAACGCCACGAATGTTGGCTTCCAAGTCCCCTAACGTTTCTGGTTTGTTGGCGTAGACGAGCGACTTCACATATCCCCAAAGAAAATAATCCAATGGTGTCAAATCACACGATCTTGGTGGCCAATTGACAGGTCCATTCCGCGAAATTATGCGGTTAACCGAATTAATTGCTCTGATGGACGATTATGTCGACCATAAAATGGACGGAGCTTGCGGTGAACTTCGCGAACTGAACCATTACTTTCGAAATAAATTTGCACGATTTGCAAGCGTTGTTCTTTTGTCAACCTGTTCATGATGAAATGGCAATCCAAACTAAATATTAATCACTTGACAGCTGACAAAATGGCCGCCAGTTAAAAAAGTGATGCCAACTTAAAGTTCTATACCCCAATAAAAAACACCCTTTACATACTTGTTATTTTATATGTGTTACCAATTGTCATT
>CANDYM010000597.1:0-37704 GCA_947397865.1 Polietes domitor
TGTCAAGTGATTAATATTTAGTTTGGTTTGCCATTTCATCATGAACAGGTTGACGAAAGAACAACGCTTGCAAATCGTGCAAATTTATTTCGAAAGTAATGGTTCAGTTCGCGAAGTTCACCGCAAGCTCCGTCCATTTTATGGTCGACATAATCGTCCATCAGAGCAATTAGTTCGGTTAACCGCATAATTTCGCGGAATGGACGTGTCAATTGGCCACCAAGATCGTGTGATTTGACACCATTGGATTATTTTCTTTGGGGATATGTGAAGTCGCTCGTCTACGCCAACAAACCAAAAACGTTAGGGGACTTGGAAGCCAACATTCGTGGCGTTATTGCCAACATACGGCCCCATATGCTGGCTATATTCGAGCCAGCCGCGGCGGCCACATGCCCGAAATCATATTTAAACATTAATGACATAAAATTATCCTTCCAATAAAGCCAAATTGATGGACATTACAACGATTTTCTTGTGTTTTATTTCAATTCCAAGTTATATACCTCAATAAAAAACACCCTTTAGAAAAGTTTCCCAAAAATAACTCTTGTTTTAATGGTGTCAAACATGTTTGACGATATATTTTCGGGGTCATAAATTTCGTTCTGCGAAATATATTGAGAAAATTCTATTTTCCAAAAGAATTGTTTGAGATCAAACTGCTGGGGAAATATCCTTCTTGATTTGCTCACGATAAATACGTTTGGATTAATCTATCCACCTGAACCTACCTTAGTACCAGTAAATAACAACTCAAAGCCTTCAGTTCTTGTTTTTTATTAAAAGTGTGCCATAGAAGCTATCTACAGCATTAACTCTCAATAATCTAAAGGGTGATTTTTTAAGAGCTTGATAACTTTTTTTTTTAAAAAAAACGCATAAAATTTGCAAAATCTCATCGGTTCTTTATTTGAAACGTTAGATTGGTCCATGACATTTACTTTTTGAAGATAATTTCATTTAAATGTTGACCGCGGCTGCGTCTTAGGTGGTCCATCCGCTTAGTCCAATTTTGGCATACTCTTTCCAACATTTCGGCCGGTATCTGACGAATACATATTTCAATGTTGTCTTCCAATGCGTCAATTGAAGCGGGCTGTATGTATAGACATGAGCTTTAACATAGCCCCACAAAAAATAGTCTAAAAGCGTTAAATCGCACGATCTAGGCAGCCAATTGACCGGTCCCGCACGTGAAATAAAATGTTCATCTCACGGTAGCGCTCACGATTCACAGTTACGTTACGATTCGCATCATTTTTGAATTTCACTCCAAAATCGACAATTCTGCCTATTTACGTACCCATTGAGCCAAAAATGAGCTTCGTCGCAGAACACAATTTTTCGGTAAATGAACTTTCTTAACAGAGCACGCATTTTGATAATAAAATTCAATAATTTGCAAGCGTTGTTCGTTTGTAAGACGATTCATGATGAAATGTCAAAGCATACTGAGCATCTTTCTCTTTGACACCATGTCTGAAATCCCACGTGATCTGTCAAATACTGATGCATGAAAATCCTAACCTCAAAAAAATCACTCTTTAGGTTCGGATCATCTTCCAGTCCAAGCAGCTTTAAATTCTCCTTATAGGTCCTCTGACAATCTGGTATATAATTATACAAATGCTGATTGGAAAGTATTTAGGACTTACATAAGGTGAAATATCTCTTTTTGTTTAGAAATGCCTCTAAACATTGTTGAAGATATTGACATAATTAGTAGATTGCTCCACTTCAATGATTGTAGATGCCATAGACGCTAGTGTACCTAAAACATCTTCTACTACAAACTATATCAAACGTATTCCACGACATATACTAAATTACTTTACGAAACAACTCAATGAGAAATTGGATTAAGTACAGATTTACACATTACAAGATGGAAATGAATTATTTAAACAAATCTAGAAGTGAATGTTTACTCCGTTTTAGAAATTCAAATTTGAACAGTACGTTTAAAAGTTTGAGTAAATCATCTTCAAACTTTTGGAATATTTCTAAAATAGTGAAAAAGAAGTCGAAATTTATTCCATGTCTTAAACAAAATGGACATATAAAGAGTGATTTTTTTGAGGTTAGGATTTTCATGCATTAGTATTTGACAGATCACGTGGGATTTCAGACATGGTGTCAAAGAGAAAGATGCTCAGTATGCTTTGACATTTCATCATGAATCGTCTTACAAACGAACAACGCTTGCAAATTATTGAATTTTATTATCAAAATGCGTGCTCTGTTAAGAAAGTTCATTGCGCGCTTCCATTTTATGGTCAGTTTAATCGACCCACTGAAGCGGCTATTCGGGCTATTGTGACTAAATTTCGCACCAAATTTACATTGTTGGACATTAAACCACCAACACGCTTACGTAGAGTGCGAACTGAAGAAAATATCGCAGCTGTATCGGCCAGTGTTAATGATGACCACCAATTTTCGATTCGTCGCCGTTCGCACCAATTGGGTCTCTGTTACTCAAAAACGTGGAAATGCCAAAATTGGACTAAGCGGATGGACCACCTAAGACGCAGCCGCGGTCAACATTTAAATGAAATTATCTTCAAAAAGTAAATGTCATGGACCAATCTAACGTTTCAAATAAAGAACCGATGAGATTTTGCAAATTTTATGCGTTTTTTTTTTTTAAAAAAAGTTATCAAGCTCTTAAAAAATCACCCTTTATATACAACAAATGTTGAAAAGGCTGAAATGCTTGCTCACAAATTCTTTTCAAACCACTCCATTTCTTCTAATTTGAGTAACCAACACACGATACAACTAGTATCTGAGATAACAAACTGTCTAAACGTTGACCAGGAATATGTTCAAAGTTAAGATGTCATTTCAATTGAAAATGGTAAGCATATTCTAAAAACTTTAAAAAATAAAAAAAGTCCTGGTCCGAACCAAGATTTCTAACAAATCTTTAAAGGAACTTCCTCCAGATGGCTTCAAATTATTGAAGAAAATTTATAATGCGTGTATTAAACTCAGTTACTTTCCTAAAATTTGGAAGCAATCTAAAGTGATTGCTATACCAAAACCCGGCAAGGATATTTCTAATCCGGATTCGTACCGGCCAATCAGCCGTCCAAGTACAATGAGTAAAATTCTGGAAAAAATTATCAAGGAAAAAGTTGTTAATTTTATAGATGATAAATTAATAACGATTGGATTAGATATACCAACAGTAAAAATTCTTAAAAGCTTTCTAACAAGCAGAACCTTTAGCGTTCATATTGGGAGCGAAAAATCCAATATATTTACCATTCCAGCTGGTTGTCCCCAAGGCTCTTGCCTTTCACTTGTTTTGTATAATATTTACACCCATGATTTTCCCCACTTGAATGGTTGCGAATCATCAATATTCGCAGACGAAACTGCAATTTTAAGTTCAGATGTTTATTCTTCAGATATCTTGCGGGAACTTCAGAAATCAGTGGACGTTGTCATAGCTTATTTCAACAAATGGAAAATATTAGTAAATCTAACAAAAACACAAGCCATCTACTTTTCAAGGAAAAGAAAAAACTGTTTTTTACCTACCACCAATATTGAGATCAACGGTGTCGATGTCCCTTGGGAAACGAAAGTAAAATATATTGGTGTAATACTTGCCAAAAAAAATATTATTCAACGCTACACCAACAATAAAATCAATATCACTATTAAAGTCTTATACCCTTTCATCAATTCAATTCAGAATTAAACATGGAAAACAAACTTATTATTTTTAAAGTGATATTTCAAGCAATATTTTTCTATAACGCGCCATTATGGCATAATGCATCAAATTGCCACCTGAAACCCTTGCAAATTAGCCAAAATAAATTTTTAATAATGATTTTTCAACATCAAATCTTCACTCACGTTACAACTTACCTTTTGTTAAAGATAAAATAAATGATTTCAAATGATGATTTTCTTTGCTAAATGTGCATACTCAACGTATGATCACATACGATCTCTATGTTCTTAATAAATGTTCTTTTATCACCCGACGCCTAACTTTTAATTAACAGTCAAAGGTTTTCTATAGCATTATTTTTCCCCCTTAAAAATTATATGTTTAAGCAAAAATGTTATATCTTGTAACTAAACTCTTTTATATCTATAAATTAAAAATATTGTGTAACTTGGAATTAATTGAACCAATGTCACAAATACTGAAGACAGTGACATAATAACATGTATGGAAAGTACGGAAAGGTTATGTAAAGGGTGGTTAAACTGTAAGGGTCAAGTTTTTTTCTGCATTTCATTTGACATTTCTCAATTGCAGACTAACTCAATTTGAACCATGGAAAGATACACAATCGAGCAACGCGTTGAAGTTATTCAAACTTATTATGAAAATGGGCGTTCGTGTTTTTTTCGATCAATTTAATCGTCCAAATGTACGTACAATCGTCGTGCAAAAATTTGAGCAAACCGGGTCTGTAGGAGATGTGAAAGCATGCTCGTACTGCAGAAAATATTGCTGTCACACGGCTGAAGAGCCGTCCACCTCATCTCGTTGTACTTCTCACGCTCGTCGTTGATGAACATTTCGCACAAAGACTTGCATTTACACGACTCAAGAACTAAAGCCTCCTGACAATTCCAAACGTCGTCAATGGTCAGAATGGTGGCAAGAAATGGCAACAGTGGGTGATAAATTTTCGAAGAAAATCATTTTCAGTGATGAGGCACATTTTCACCTCAGTGGATTCGTCAATAAGAAGAATTGGGCGAATAATAATCCAAGAGTGATTGTTGAAAAACCAATGCACCTCAAATGACCGTGTTATCTCAAGTGGTAGCGATGTCAATTGGCCGCCAAGATCATGTGATTTGACACCGTTGGACTTCTTTCTTTGGGGTTATTTGAAAGAAAAGGTGTACGTCGATAAGCCAGAAACAATTCAAGATCTAAAGGACGAGATAATTAACGGCATAGAAACTCAATTGTGCCTCAGCGTCATCGACAATTTGTACCATCGGATGGAGGTGTGCCGCTGTGCCGATATTTTGTTCCATACATAATTGAACCATACCAATATTATCATAATAAAAAGAAATGTCAATAATTACCTAGATAATTTGCGTTTCATTCAAAATCAACATCGACCCTTAAAATTTAACCACCCTTTACAAAGAATTTAGTTCTTTTGTTGAACGAGATGAAGATTGGATTGGATTGATATTAAATGCAACAAAAACTAAATTTGTAAGGTTTATACGATAATCAAATCGAAGCGAAAGTTCATGTCAGATTTTTGTGGATGGTAGCGAGGTCTTTGAAGTCTCTACTATAAAATACCTGGAGATTCATTTACAGAAACACTAAAGTATGTATTGAAATACTTGGATTAAAAGTGTCTGTTGTTGGTATTTTATATAAGTTAAAAATAAGCTAAACATAAAATCCAAATATATTATTTTTTAAACAAACGCAATTTCTTCCATATTTTAGTTCGATTTGTGTTTTTGTTTGATCGTTGAAGAGTTATTGGTCACCAATTGCAATTTTTAGAAATTCTTAGCCCATTAAAGGTCGACAACTTTTTTCTTACTTTTGGTTCTAAGTGGGTTAAGTATTATGTAAAATCTGAAATGTGGAGTTATGTGCATCGTAAGCGTATTCTTGTCTTACCAAAAGCTAATTTTTGAAAAAAAAACATCTGAAATTTTTGGCTTTCAATTGATAAATTGAGAGGAAAACTTTACATAAGATGTTACAATAAAACCGTGCGACATGATTTCCCTCCCAAGAACGATATCATATAGAAGTGAAACTATAGGTCACTAATAGGAAAAATCATACTCAGTTTTTGTTAATTTCGTGGTCGTTTCCACAGGATGTAAATGTTTCAATAATTTAAGTTTCGTACTCTTGCGTGTCATACAATGACGATATGGGTATCGAATGAAAGAGAAGAAGAACATCTGCTAAATATTCTTTAAATTTTATGCGTCTAATTATGTTAATTTAACATTAACAACCATTTCAATTTTTCCCCTTTAAAGAGTTTATGTAGATTATTCATTTTTTTAATTTTTAAGGTTTAAATTTTGAAAAATGTTTACATATAGATTGATTATTGAATTTGTGTTGCCAGATAGCCTAAATAATGCCCAAGAGATGCTAAGATACTTTTGATCAATTGTAATTTATGAAATTACAAAATATTAAAAAAAGTCGGTAACAATTCGATATGAATATGAACATTTTATTGTTTTTTTTTTTTCGTTCAAGGGGCGATAACACCAGACATGAACGAAAGAAAATAGTGATATCAACTTGAAAGATGGCCTAGTGAAAATGCGTTATAGAGTGGACATAAACTTCCCAACAGTATTACATTTTGAATTATAGTTGTCAGCGAAATGGGTGGCGTAAACACAAAAGAAGAAAGTGGGAGCACTATATAATTTAAATTAATTATGCTAATTCTCCAGATATAGCAACCCGTGAGGATGTTCCTGTTGGCAAAATTTAACAATTGTTTTTGCAAATATGTATTTTGGAGGTTTTGAGAAATCGTAGAGAAAGGCAGGTCTAAGTATAGCGAGCTACATGAAAATGACATTGACTTCATCATTACACCGTACGACAAATTAAAAAAAAACTTGAACGGGATAATTTACATACGTCTGAAACTATAGGCAAAATGGAGTTACTTGGCGTTTTTAGATTTTAATTTCCTAATCAGTTCCAAATGATACAATTGTTCAACAAATAAATTTATATACTTGTTCGCATCCTATGATAACGGTATTAGTTTTAAATTAAAGAGGAGAATATCTATTAAAAATACTTCAAATATCAGTTTTCTGTCTGTATTAGTTTAGCCTTATATATATATCAAGTTTACCTCTTAATTTTTCTAGTTTATTCATATCTTACTTTTTAAGAGACAACATTTTAAATGATTCTTAATACTAAACTGGAAAAGATAGAAGCTTCAAATTTAAGCTATTTTTAGCACATATTCTCTTCTTTGATTTGGCATTTATACCGATGCCTTATGGTGATAATAAGTATTAAACATATTTTTGGAAAATTTGTATAAACAACAGGATGAGAAAAGGAAAAACTAAAAACGCCAATTAACTCTATTTCACTTTTAGGTTTAGATGTATATCAGCTCAAGGTTCAAGTGTAATATGGACTGTAGGACAGTGTTATCAATTGTTATTTATAGACCAGTCGAATTTTGCGCAATAAAAAATCCCATGATGTCTCCAGATTAAATTCCACACCAAACTGTGAAACGTTGTGGATGCATTTGCTTCTCAACAATCACTTTCGAACACCAAATGTGTCAATTTTACGCTCAACGAAACCATAAGTTTGAAACTTGGTATCAACGCTCAATATGCTCTAGTTCGCAAATCTGCATTAACTTAATGTTTTCTTGTAATTCATGTTTCGCTACTATTTCAATTTGATACAAAATTCAAATTTGGCGCACACTATGGGATTACCATTTACATGGTAAATGGTAATTTGTTATTGAAATAAATTGACTACTTTTGGGAAGAAAGGATTATTGAAAGTAGATCGATGGACTCTATTTTCGATAGAACAGTCACAAGCTTCATCGCTGAAATCCCGTGATCTTTGAAGCACAAGAAAAAGAAAGTAGTTTTTATGATTTTCTAAATCCCACTCGATTAAGCTCTAGACAGCTAATGTACTAACCTAATTGCAGCAACATACTCATAACAAGGTTTTGACATGATCCGCTCCAACCATTCTTCAATAAAATAAAGACCATTTAATCAAATTTATTTATACGTATATTAAATAAACAAAAATGTTCTGCCATAAATGGAGAAAACAAAACAGCAAAAAATATACATCGACCCCCCCAACCTGCCAAACACGGGTAACCCTGTAACCTGGCAACCACAATATGAACATGCAATTCTATCTCCACTACAACTAATATGCACCTTTCAAAAATGGACACCAAGCATCGTGGCCAGCACTCCAGGACCAGAAACATTCAAACACACACACACATAGATGCGCGTGTAAGTGAATCCCTGGCCAACAACAAGGGAAAATTTAATGAAAGGATTTTAAATCATATTACACAATTTTACACACTCAAAACGCATGTAATTGGCTTTTAAAAGCATGTCCCATGTCCGTCGTAGCACCGGAGGCAGACAGGCAGCCAACGTCGTGCCAACATCGAATGTGTCCGAGCAACATAAGGTTGGGCACACAAAGAGCATATTTTTATGGGCCAAACAAAATGAAAACAAAGGAGATGCCATCCTTTACTAGGATCGTGTGTGTATGTGTAAAGGAGCCAAACGAAAGCCAGGACATATTAGACGAGGTCCTTTTTGTTGGCCAACACCATGTGTGTTTATGTGGAGCTGCTAGATAGCCAGCTAGCTAGAGAGTGTACAAGTGTTTGGTGCAAGTGTTGGTAATAAAATAAATTAAAATATATGTGGGGCAGGCAAGAGAAGTAGAAGAAGGTCGCAGCCAAGATGGCCATCATGTGGACCAAAGAGTAAATCTTTGTCATGACAACCGAGCAACAAAGAGCACAGGACCCAGGACGAACTGACGGTGGCTGTGTAATTTGAGTGATTAACAAAAAATGCTATCATTCTGCTATTGCTTAAGCTTTTTTGGGGGGACGGCTTTGGTCATCTACAAGGATGCGAGGTTAGACTTATTAAATTACACACTTAGGGCCAAAAATGTAAACCCCACAGCTGGACAGGAATGGAAGGGAATGGTAACCAAGGACAATGCTTCATTACCTTTTTCCTCAACTCTAATTTCAGAAAAATAAAATTAAAACAAACCTTTTGTTTGGTTTGGTCCTTGGCACTTAAATTACCAAACGAAATTGCCAAATTTTGATTTATCGATATCGCTCAACCTCATGCATGACGTATCATTGAATTTCAAATATTTTTTTGTCTTCTCATTTGATTGAAGCGTAATTTGCATTATATGACGTGTTGTGTAGTTGCTAGTTTTTGTTTTACCTTTTTTGGGGGTGGTGTTGCCTATTCTCTGCTCATTTCGACTTCTTTGTCAGTTGCAAGTATTCCACAAACCACTGACAACTTGAAGCAAACAACGCCAAAATTAGCCTTGAATGTTTACCCTCGCCCACCATCGCCATCAACATTTTTGTGAGTTTTTGAGGCGAAAAGTTATTGCAGGGAAAATTGGAAAATAAATAAGAACTGTCAGCTTGATTAACATTTGAAGAGTGACAACGACAGGAATAACTTTAAACGAGAATTTGCTGTGCGCGCTTGGGGTTGGCGGTGGTTTAGTCATACTCAAATGAGAGTTGTGTCGAAAGGATATTTTAGGAGAGGGTACTTTACTTTAGTTAGTTTATCCTTGAGAAAAGTTTGTAAATCAGGAGGTGTGATATATCAAGCCGTAATTTTTTTTTTGGAGTGATGTGAAAAATCTAACCAAATCCAAACTATAAATAAAAACCGATTACTATATAAGAAGAGAATAGAAAAATTGTGTTCGGGACTTAAAAAATATTTTTAATGTGACATATTTTAATTAAGACATATTAATCCATAGCATGAACATTAACAAATTTTTAAGGTAATATTTATATTAAAATTCCAATTTTTGTTAACCCTCTCATGCCCGAATTTTCTTTTTAATAAATATATAAAAGTTACTATGGTTTCTGATGAAGTATGAGTTTAAATATGATTTCTATAGATTTTGGGGATTCTAATTCAAACAGGACATGAGTAACAGGATGTTTCTTAAAATCCTTATACTGCAGATATCGGTTAAATCGGTTAAACAATATTTTGCAATTTTTCTTCATTTTAAAAATCTGTAAAACTTCGTATGGCAAAGACAGTTTTCCTTGTACTCGAAGAAATCCTATAAAAATAAGAAGGAATTCTAAACAATTTTAATTACAAAAAACTCAAATAATTGAAATTTGAGGCTTCACTCTTGTTTTCGTCTTCCTACGCAGACCCAAGTTATCGATTTTGTGGTGTCTCTTTTGAAGAATCTTTGTTAGATATGTACACAAAAATAAAATTTATTAATTGTGCAAAATATGTGATTTTAAAAATTGTATAGGACTAACTCGAGATGTTGCCTATAGGCCACATTGGGCATGAGAGGGTTAAGTTAACATTAGGGCTGTTATTCTTTAAGCTTTTATAACAAGCTGTAATAAAAACTTTAATAAAAATATAAAGTTTATTCAAAATAGTGCCAATTTCCGTTAAGATCTGACAGTAACTGCGACATGCACTTTGATTACACGAATAGATGGACAGGCGGACATGGCTAAATCGCTTCATTCGCCGAATTCACCCATCCGACCCATACTAGCATTGGACAAACATAATAGGAGTTGTCAGAATACAATGAAACTTCACTTCTAAATGAATTATGATACCTTGAATTCAAAAATATTATGTTTTTATGTAGCGTTTACGGATTTCAAAAAAATTAACGCATGTGTGACTAATGAGGAAAATAAACAATTTAAGTGAGTTGTGCTTCTCGTTCGTTTGTGAGAATCATCTCCTTATAGAGGCCGGTTTTGATGTTGAAAAGTCGCTGCGAAGCCACTTGAAAAGACTTTTGACATGGTCGAAATCATGATCATTGTAAATAAATTTGCATTCTATTAAATATAGATGCAAAATGGTCTTGAGCCAGGACAAAATCCCAGTTCTAATCAAATAATTTAAGAAACTTTAAAAAAAATCAGAAAATAAGCGACGAAGATTTTACTTTCTTGTACTAGATTTAGTTCTAACTGAATTAAGAAAATTTTACCGAATTCTATGATGTGACCACCAAAAATTGGGAATATTTAAAAAAAATCATCTTTAAGTTTTAAAAATATGTATACAAATTCGTCAAAAATAATATATTTAGGATTTAGATAAAAACCCAAATTCGTATCACTCCCCTGCTATTCAGATATTCAGTATAAGGATATTCAAATCCGCCTAAAACTGTGGTTTGGAACAGTATTTCCCTTCAACTACTCACGAACGAAACTCAACGAAAATCAATTTATTTTACATGCAAATCGCCTACTCTCTGAAGCACAAACATATATTTTTTTCTTAGTTGAACTATAACGGTATCAAAAACTTAAATTCGAATAATTTACTATAGATTTACAAGTCGATATGTAAAGAGTGATTTTTTTGAGGTTAGGATTTTCATGCATTAGTATTTGACAGATCACGTGGGATTTCAGACATGCACAGAAAGAAAAATGGCATTCTAAAAATAAGTTTAAAATTCTTAATTTTGGCCGAAATCGTACTTAAAGTTTTAAGTACGGTTCATATTCAGATAGTCTTAAAACAAGTAGAAAACGCGATAGCTTCGAAAAACAAGTGCAGAAATTATTAGAATAAGAATGAAATTCTTGAATAATGCAAAAATTCTAATTTTAAGTACAAGAATCTAGTTAAATCAAGTATAGAATTCTTGATTTGCAAATTGAGCATTTTTCGACTTGAATTAAGAAGAAAAATCTTACTTCAGAGAGAAAAAACTGAGAGTGGAATCGAATTTACTCTCTCTACAACTCTTAATGTAACTTTCCACGGTTGGTTCGAGCTGTTGGTTCTTTCTTGTCGTGTCATGCAGATTTTCGGTCAATTTGCATTAGTCTGATTTGTTCTTTCTAGAAGTCGGTTGGTTTTTTACTTGTGCGCGAAAAATGAGTGAATATGAAAATATTGTGGAAGAGACGCTTCCAGACGACGACGACGACTACCGTCTACGTCAGTTATTAAAAGAATTTCATTTGGAATCGGTCTTCGATTATTTAAAAGGTGAGTAATAAAAACAATTTCTATAAAGAACACAACTCGTGTTTGTCATGTGTATGTGTGTACAGTTTTTTGTTGCATGAATTTGTTGGTGAAAATATTTTATTAGTAAACTACATTTTGTACATTAGGCTGGGTTGCCGTCCATACAAATGGAAAAACAAGTTCCAGTCACCCCACGAAAATAAAGTTCGGACTGTTTAATAATGATTTTACTTGACCCAGTGACGAAATATTTTGTACATCATCATTAAACAATCCAATCTTCATTTCTGAGGGGTGGCCGCTGCAATTTGATTTCGTGACCCATCCTAATGTACATCTATCTGCTTTTATAAACAACAAGTGTCTGTGACTCCAAAACGTAGATACACAAAAAATATACAGAATACATACAAAGTTACAGTTACATCAGTGACGCATTAATTTCTGTTCTTCATTTTTGTCAATAGAGGCAAACAACAGCAAAAAAATATGTACACACACTCACTCATACACAGTACACTCCACACATCTCGTTAAAACGCATACATACAAGAATGACGCGTGTTTTTTTTTGTTTTGCTAAATAAAAATCAAGCGCGGTAGTTCTTAGGCCAAGAATAAATAATGCATGTGCAAATAACTTAAACCAAAGAGAAAGGGTTGAAACTTTTTTGCTCTCTTGTTTGCTCTTGACTGATGACCATGTGAAACGGAGCAGAATTTTCCTTAGGCTCTCCAATTTTTATGAAACTTAATTTCCCGATTTTCCAAAAATATGAAGTTGCAGACACTAGGGTGGGTCAATTCGTGAGCTAGTTTTTACGGTTTTAGTTGTATTTTAAAACACCAGGACTCAATCGTGAAGTTTATGGAGCGTCTTACTGACACTATTATCTGTTTATAAAAATATTACGGGGAATTAAAAACGAAAATAAAGTAAAATATATTTTTTAAAGTTAAAAAAATTATAAAATTGCCTTATTGCCTTCCTTATTTTCCTTCCTTATTTTCGATCCACCCTAGTATCTACAATTTCATATCTTTTGAAAATCGGGAAATACATTTTATTTCCCATATTCAGAAGTAAAAATTTGCAAATTTTCATTATAATCGGAGAACCTAAGGAAAAGTTCAGTTCCGTTTCACATACAATCTATTTAGTCTCATCTTATTTAGCTGCCTACTTTTTTAGATTAGTTAGTACCAATTCTGTGCTTGATTTTCCGTTTTTATGTTATTTTTTTTAAGCTGTCGATAAGTTTGATTATTATCAGGCATGTCATGCCTGTATATGTTCTTTTTCCATCGATTTAATGAGTAATTAATAAAAAAAATAATGTATGTTTATATGTAGCTGCTCATGTATCGTACAACAGTTTACAGTATATGCAACCGGACGACATAAGAGAAGCAGTTCCTCCTCTTGGTCTTCGGATGGAATTTCGTGAGAAGCTTTTCAAGTGGAAAAAGCTTAAGGTAATATAAAGAAATCTTTGCAAATTTCCATCAATTTTCAAATTCTTTATTTTATGACATAGTTTGGCATTGATGACGACACGATTTCGGTGCAGTCCAAAGTCGACAATTGGTTAATCGAAGAAAACGACTTAAATTCCAAGCATGTGTTGAACAAGGTAAATCAAAAGTTTAAAAACATACCGTTATTATTATCATACTCATGTTATTACTATTGTTCTAAAGAGTTTGGTCAAAATTTTGAAAGAATCATCGAGTGGAAGATCGATTTTAGCTTACGAAAGCAAAAATAAAAACTTGACTATCGATCATAGGAATTCTCTTATAAAATTAATAGTCGAAGAAGCTATCTCCAATCAAATTCAAATTAGAATTCAAGATTTCCCCTTATTGTTAAGTGAAATTGTGCGGGTATTCCCGTCAGAAAAAAAAGTGCAGGTAACTGGAATTGTTCTTAGTAATGGTAGACTTCTTCAAAGCAAAATATAGATTATCTTTAGACCTTTTTTACATTTAGACATTTTTTATTTATAACTGTAGGAAGTGATTAATTCCAGCTCGAGGTCTATTAATCACTTTCTACAAGTTAAAAATAAAAGAGGTCGAAAAACATACACATATTCATTTTTTATTTATATACTTTTTCAAGGATTACTATTTCATACCGAGAGGCAACAGGGGAAATCCAAGTGGAAAATTATACTCAAAGTATAAAAACTTTCGATCTAAACGTTTTAAGTACGACAATTCAGTGTCCAGTCAGGAAGAAAGTGATGAAAGGGAAAACACATCTCAACACATTTCCATACCAACAGAGGAATCCGCTGAAGTTGACCAATCGATTGCTGCAGCTTACAAAACGTGTTTGAACAGGGACTCGAGCAACTGGACGGACGTCTGCGAAAAGTGGAAAAAACATTTCAAATACGTCGTCGGGATCTGTTAGAACTAAATAGTTGCGAATTTTTTGAATCTTGGTCTAAACTATCTCACATAAGAGCTGCTGACTTGGTATGTATGATTAAAAATATTTGAACAAAAAATAATAAAATTTTACTTTCAGATCGAAATTGATTTCGATCTTCTGTACCCAGGTAAACAGCTCATGTTGTTTTCCAAATGGGAAGCATTCAAAAGTAAAATTTTGACATATTACGAGGACAACGTCACTAACGAAGTATGCAGACAGCAGCTTTCCAAAGCAAAGGAAACGAATAACATAGGTACATTATAATATTGTATGATTTGTTTTTTAGTTAATGGTTGTATTGTTCTTAATAGATTCTCAAGACTATCTTATTACAATACTACTAAATTCAATTTTTCCATCTTCCGCCCGCTTTAAAAATAAAGATGGTAAAAAAACAAAGAAGGCGACAATTGCTGACTCCCAGGAAAGTTTCGTGCTTCATTTAACAACATTGAACGACTATCAAAGAAAAATTGAAGAAATTGTCAACAAATACTATTCCGCAGGTCTTACGGTGCAGCCATTTCTAATTCTAGAAGGTAACGAAGATAATGTGCAGGGATTTTTTGTTTACTTTGATAAAAATTTACTTAAATTTGAGTCCTTTATGAAAAGTTTAGATCTTTGTTTTAAAATCTTCCAGGTACTGTCTTTAAAATATCCAATAGCTTGCGAGCAATCTTGGCTCTTTATTCAAAAGTATTTTTTCAAATTGACACAAAATTCGATTGTAAATCATCCAATGTCACATCAGTAATTAACTATTTGAACAATTAACATAACCATGATGTATACATGATGTCTATATATATATATCAGCAAGTATATAGTACAACCAAAATGTAACGTAAAATACAAAAATGGATTACCTCATTTAGAACTTTAGATATAAGAAACAAATCATTAAACTTGTATAACTTTAACTTTTATAACTTACTTTAATAACTTGCAACTATGTACAAATACTATTGGAATTACATTTTTATTTTTCTATTACTTTAATTATATGTTTATAACTTTTAAATAAATAAAAACAAGCCTATTTTGGTATCAATTCAACATCTGTCATTCTTAATTCAATCTTATTTATGGATCATTTCAAGTATTATTCGAGCTTAAATAAAGTACTAAATTCTTTAAATAAACGCGTTTAGGGTTCAATTCAACATTGGTCATTCTTAAATTGATCGTATTATCAGCTTGAATCAAGTTCGATTTCGGGCTTATATCAATCCTAATTTCCGATTAAATCAAGTACTAAATTAATCCATATGTTCTACATGTAAGTGTGTTTTGCGCTCTATTTGATCCGTTCATCGCCTTAAATCAATCCGACATTTCTTAAAATAAGACGTGTTTGGACTTAAATTCAATACCAATCGCGCTTAATGTGGGTTACAATTAAGAATTCAGTCCTTAAAATGTTCGTTCTTGAAACAAGAATTTTGTACTGGGTTCTAGAAAATCCGCACTTACTGTACTTTTGACACCGCTACGGAATGATTTAAGTACAAAATACTCAATTTTTCTTTTGAGTGTGGTGTCAAAGAGAAAGATGCTCAGTATGCTTTGACATTTCATCATGAATAGACTTACTAACGAGCAACGCTTGCAAATCATTGAATTTTATTATCAAAATGCGTGCTCTGTTAAGAAAGTTCAGAAAGAAAGAAATTGTGTTCAGCGACGAAGCTCATTTTTGGCTCAATGGGTACGTAAATAGGCAGAATTGTCGATTTTGGAGTGAATATCAGCCAGAAGCATTGCAAGAGCTACCAATGCATTCAGAAAAAGTCACAGTCTGGTGCGGTTTATAGGCTGGTGGCATCATTGGACCGTACTTCTTCAAAGATGATGCGAATCGTAACGTAACTGTGAATGGTGAGCGCTACCGTGAGATGATATCCAACTTTTTTTTGCCCAAAATGGAAGAACTGAACTTGGTTGACATGTGGTTTCAACAAGATGGCGCTACATGCCACACAGCTCGCGATTCTATGGCCATTTTGAGGGAAAACTTCGGAGAACAATTCATCTCAAGAAATGGACCGGTAAGTTGGCCACCAAGATCATGCGATTTGACGCCTTTAGACTATTTTTTGTGGGGCTACGTCAAGTCTAAAGTCTACAGAAATAAGCCAGCAACTATTCCAGCTTTGGAAGACAACATTTCCGAAGAAATTCGGGCTATTCCGGCCGAAATGCTCGAAAAAGTTGCCCAAAATTGGACTTTCCGAATGGACCACCTAAGACGCAGCCGCGGTCAACATTTAAATGAAATTATCTTCAAAAAGTAAATGTCATGGACCAATCTAACGTTTCAAATAAAGAACCGATGAGATTTTGCAAATTTTATGCGTTTTTTTTAAAAAAAAAGTTATCAAGCTCTTAAAAAATCACCCTTTATAAGGGAGATAACCAGAAGAACTATTTAAAATATAGGTTGGTCCAATTAAAATTTTAAATTTGAACTATAGATTACCTTGAAAGGTAGAATAACATTTATTTTTATTTTTTGCAGTTTTACGTTTGACATTTGCAAAATGGAACGCTATACGGTCGAATAAAAGTGGGAAATATTAAAGACTTACTTACAAAGTAGCGAGTCTTAGCGCAAACTGTAGGAAATTTTCAAGAAGAGATCGGCCTTCTGTTCAGCCTTCATGAAGCTCATTTTCATCTCGGTGGCTATGTCAATATGCAAAATTTCTGCATGTGGGGTTGCATCCACAGCTAGTCACTGTTTGATTTCGTTTTTGCGCTGACGATGTTTATCTATAGTTCGTAAGTTATAGTTGCAAAAAATACTAAGTATAATTTTTATAAAATAAAATTATGTATGTAGAATTCCTGAAGATGATCCTCGATGAGGATCCAAATATCCTATGCTCCTTATAAGAGTTAAAAAGGAATAAATATATAATATATACAATATAAAAGCTTGAATACTCAACAATCCAATTATTTATGTATATAAAGGGTGATTATTTAAAAGCTATAGGAAAGTTTTTCAAAAAAACACACATCAAATTCAGAAAAAATCACGAAATCTTTATTTGAATCGATTGTACGGTCCATATAATTTAATGTTTGAAGATTATTTCATGCAAATGTTGACCTTGACTGCGCCTCAAATGGTCCATCCGCTTAGTCCATTTTTGGCATATCCACGTTTTTGAGTAACAGAGGCCCAATTTCTGCGAACGGTGACGAATCGATAAGTGATGGTCATCATTAACACTGGCCGATACAGCTGCGATATTTTCTTCAGTTCGCACTCTACGTAAGCGTGTTGGTGGTTTAATGACCAACAATGTAAATTTGGTGCGAAATTTAGTCACAATAGCCCGAATAGCCGCTTCAGTGGGTCGATTAAACTGACCATAAAATGGAAGCGTGCGATGAACTTTCTTAACAGAGCAAACATTTTGATAATAAAATTCAATAATTTGCAAGCGTTGTTCGTTTCTAAGACGATTCATGGTTAAATTATAGACCAAACTGAAGATGTTTGACAGTGGAACTAAACACGAAACGTGCGTCAGCTGTTTAAACCAGTGTTGTCAAAAAGATAATAGCTAAAAAATCACCCTTTACAAACTTATTACACTATAGAACAAAAAAGACCTAAAGCATTTTTTATGCCCATTGAGACATACTAATAAGATGTGCTATAATTTTAGGATTTAAACGTCTATCAGGGCCACTTGCATGTTAAATTATAGGTATAAATTTTAACTTCATCTAAAAATAGTAATTGAAAAACAGTCGTAAAAGTAAGAAAACCTAAAATCAGACGGGGCTGACTATATTGTACCCTCCACATTCTGCCCGTTACAAGTCTGTCATTACACTCAGGAAAAAGTAAACACTACAATGAATCAAAATAAACAAAATTTGAGGAAAATTTAATTTCGTATGGCATATGAATGTCTACATTTGAAAATATTGTTGAAAGTAACGTACTATGTGAAATTTGAGCAAAATCGATTAAAATATGTGGCTTCGAGAGTCGTAAAAGTAAAATCTTAAAAGACATTATTGTTTGGGTTTGCATTTTCACGTATTTTTAATTTCCCGGGAAACGGGAATTATTCTTTCAATTTCCCGGGATCCCGGGACAGTACGGGAAATCGTCAACATACTGTTTGCAATATACAAATTATTATTTTTTTTTTTCGAATAAAACAATGAAACTTTATTAAATTAAGTTATGTTTTTTTCCATATTTCGATTCAATTCTATTCAAAGCTTTTTTCCAATGATCAACAAATATATACTTTAATTAAGACTTTTTTAAATACAAAAACATTTTTCAAAAGGCAATGCATTTACATATATACTCGTAAGATCTTTCTAATGTAATTGGAGCATTGGATATTACACGTTCGACAGAAGTAATATTAATTTTAATAATTAATTTTCTATAGCTTCGAAATATTAAATTTATATTTTGAGGCGGTAATATTGTCATTTTTAATACAGCGTTGTTACTTTAGATTTTATGGATAAGTGTTTTTAATTATTAGTAAAATTGCACATAACACCTGTGCGATATCTCCACAGATATTAATATAATAGTTTGTCCGACTTTATTCATAAAAGTATCAAAAAAATTAAAATTGAGTCATCTCCAAATATTACTAATACAAAGGTATCAGACTGCACGAGAAATCAAGTTAAACTCGATCTAAATCGATTTACGAATTTTATATCCAATACAAATTTGACACTAAAAATGTTATGTCAATTTCAGCTCGATTTCCGTCCCGATTTTCGAGACGGAAAAAGTCATGCCGAGAGCGAAATTTGTATGGGAGCTATATATAAATCTGAACCGATCTGACCCATTTTTACCAAGACATATTTGAAGAAGACCTGTTAAAATATGTGGTTTTTAGAGCAGAAAAAGTCAAATCGGGAGCGAAATTTGTATGAGAGCTATATATAAATCTGAACTGATCTGACCTATTTTCACCATAATTGTTCCTAGTTGAAATATAAGATGTTTTGCCAAATTTTAAGACAATGTGACAAAATATGTGGTTTCTAGAGCAGAAAAGAGTCAAATCGGGAGTGAAATTCGTTGGGGGCTATCTATATCTAAATCTGAACCGATTTTCTTCAAATTAAATAGCGTTCGTCCTTGTCCCGAAAAACTGTGTTGTGCAAAGTTTCATTTGGTTCTGGCTACGATTGCGACCTGTAATTTGATTACCAAAATAGATGGACGGACAGACAGACGGACATGGCTAAATCGATTCAAAAAGTGATTCTATGTCGATCGGTATAATTATATATATAATAAAACAAATGCACAAAGACATAATACTCTCGTGGAGTGTATAAAAATGAGTTAAAATTAACAAAATTTTAGGAATTTCGTATGCCGTATGAACTTCGATGTCTATGTACATTTTAAAATATCGGTGAAAGTTAATAAAAGTTAGTTAATGTGTATTCGATTATGGACCAGAAAACTCTCGAAATTCAGCATAGGTGAAACTTAAATCAAAATTGTGTGGGACATACTCCACTTCCACAACAGATATTCCCAGTCCAAATATAAAACGGCGCACAGTGCTCTGTCGTCATACTGGCATTGGACAATAATAAAAGGATTTGTCAGATACAATCAAACTTCATTTCTAAATAGATTATTATTAGACCTCATATTCACCCGATTGGGACCAAACTTTGCTGGTTGATGTTTTTTCATTCAACTATATAAAGATACGAAAGAAATATTTTGCATACACAAAAATTATGATGCACTGAATTCAAAAATATTATCAATTTTATATTAACATTTTTACAGCTTAAAATGGTCCAAAAAGGGATAAACATCGAATCTTCGTCCTGACTAAACGGCAGTAGCTAGAAACATGAAATTCGGCGAGTTCCTTGCAATGATCATGCAGACGAGCTACAAATATGGATTTTTCGAAATTTGTACTTTTAAGGGAGGAAAGAGACAAAAAGGGATACAATTTGTACCAATTTAAGAATTGCAGCTGGAATCGGAAAATCGGTATTTACATTTCTCTGACAACGTAGACTTGCAATATAAATTGATTTTTCGAAATTTGTACTTATAAGGGGTGAGCGGGACAAAAAGGGATAAAAATGGTACCAACTAAAGTATTGTAGCTAGAATCGTGAAATTTGGTATGTAAATTCCTCTGACCATGTAGAAGCGCGTTAAAATTGGATTTTTCAAAATTTGTACGTTTAAGGGTTGCGAGGGACAAAAAGGGATGACAATTTTACTAATTTAAGTATGGCAGCTATAGTCGCGAAATTTGGTGTGTAAATTCCTCTCTTCACATAGAGGCGGAATATAAATGCATTTTGTACTTTTAAGGGTGGCGCGGGACAAAAAGGGATATAAATGGTACCAACTAAAGTATTGCAGCTAGAATCTTGAAATTTGATATGTAAGTTCTTCTGACCATGTAGAAGCGCAGTAAAATTGGATTTTCGAAATTTGTACTTATAAGAAGTGAGCGGGACAAAAATGGTACCAACTAATGTATTGCAGCTAGAATCTTCAAATTTGATGTGTAAGTTCTTCTGACCATGTAAAAGCGCAATAAAATTGGATTTTTCGAAATTTGTAGTTATAAGAGGTTAGCGGGACAAAAGGGGTAAACATAGTACCAACTACAATTCTGCTGCCGTAGTCGTGAAATTTTGTCATCTGACAACGTAGACTTGCAACATAAATGGATTTTTCGAAATTTGTACTTTTAAGGGGAGAGCGGGGACAAAAAGGATAAAAATGCTACAATCATTAGGATTACAGCTAGAATCATGAAATTTAGTATGTAAATTCCTCTGACCATGTAGAAGCGCCATCAAAATGTATTGTTTTTCGAATAAAAGGTTCTGCGGTTGTATTTTTTTGTTAAAAACTGGGTAGAAAATGAAAAAAAATATATATACAAAGGGAGTTCCGCTAAAACAGTGCACATCGACAAGCACATTCCTTTGACTGTATATGAGCGCTATGTTTCCAATTTACTATTTTAGAAAAGAAAATCAAAAAAATAATATCCTAAAACAGAGGCGGATAATAACAAATACATGGCTTTTTCGCGTGCGAAGAAAAGGTTACTGCTAGTATAAAATAAACGATATAATCTAATAGATTAAAGTCCAAACTAAATTAATATGAAAACAAAAATTCACCGAACTATATGATGATTTTTGTTTTGCTCTCAAAAATTGTGAATTTTTCAAATATTCATAATTAAATTTTTACATTTCTTGTTAAATATTTTTATTTATTATTATTTATTTAGTTTACCATTTCTCAGTTATTCAGGATTTCTAAGGATATTCAAATCCGTCTAAAACTGTAGTTTTGAACCATATTTTCTTACAGCTACTCACGAACTAAACTACAAAATAAAAATCGCCCACTTATATAAATATATGCCCTTTACATAAGACGGATGGTCGTCCTTTCGCGGGACTATTGCGGCTTTTAACAAAAAGTCCCGCTTTTTCATTTTTCATTATTTTTGATATATTATCGATTACAAATTGCCACTAAAATTTTTTTGCTAACCGACAAAAGTCAACAATTTCTAAAATATTTAATTAATTGCCCTCATTCTAAATTTTGGCTCTAGTTTTAAGGTAACATTTAAGATTATTAACGGTATTCTGATAGAGGGAGTAAAAAAGATTATATGTAGATCAGAGTTTTGGAAGTTTACGCTTAGGGGAGGGTGACTATTTTCCCCCTTTCCATATTCTTTTGATGAATCGACATAGGAAACTTTGTGAACTTTACGTTTTAAGTATCTGATGTGTTCAGCAATAATACTTAGAACACTACGAGGAACATTTTAAACCTCTAGCTCCTTCCTCAAGGTATGGGTCTTTTTGGTGCACTTTATTCAAATTGGTAAAAATCTAAAAAAAATCCTAAAAAAGGATTTAACGGGACAAAATGTTCTAAAAAAATATTTGCCGTAAAAGTCTGCTTTAAGTCTCTAAATATACCAAAACTCAGAACTGAACTTAACTGTCACAAAAATGGGGCAAAAGTCAATATTCATTTTAGGTTTAATTTGGTACTGGATTTGGGGGGTACGTGTGTGTAGAAAAAATATTCTACGTCAATGTCACCGACCAAAAGAATTATTTAAACAAGAATTATTATTTTCTTTTAGTTTCATTTTGTGCGGCAATTTTACTCTTAATTTATTGGACCCGAGCAAGACAATATATATTTATGAAACTAGAGATCGTATATAGAAAAACTATGTACTCAATTTTTCATTTGGTGATCCTTGCTCATTTTTACAGGACTTTTAATTTCCAAAGCATATAAATGTTTAAATAATTTATTTTCATACTTAAACGAGCCACACAGAGGGTACCATATGAAAGAGAAGAATATCTGTTAAAAATACTTTAAATATAATGTTTCTGTCAATATTAATATTAATTTATTATATTAGTTTAATTGCATTAATTTAATTATATTAGTTTAGTATTGACATTGATTTCAAGTGTTCCCCGTATTTATTTAGTTTATTCATCTTTTTTATTTAAGGGATAAATGGTTGTTGATGCTAAACTTATACAGATAGAGGCATACAATTTTTAGTTTAACACACATTCTCCTCTTTCATTTAATACCCATATCGCCTGACACATGTCTGACCCTCGAAAGTATGAAAATAAATTATTAAGACAAATATATCCTTTGGAAACTAAATGTCCTATAAAAAGGAGAAAAGATCACCAAATGAAGAACTGAGGAATATTTGTGTATTCCCAAAAAATATTTTTTTGGAAAATTTAAAAAATTAAATTCTTCCATTTCGATTAGGGATCAGTAGAACAATATTTTATGATTGATATAAAAATCCAACAATTCCTAAACGGGGAAAATAAATCCCAAAATATATTTTTTGGAAAATTTAAAAAATTAAATTCTTCCATTTCGATTAGGGATCAGTATAACAAGATTTTATGATTGATATCAAAATTCAACAATTCCTAAATAGGGAAAATGAATCCCACAAAATATTTTTGTTAAAAAAAATAAATTCTTCCATTTCGAATAGAAATCAGTAGAAAAAGATTTTATGATTGATATAAAAATCCAACAACTCCTAAACGGGGAAAATAAATCACAAAATATATTTTTTTGGAAAATTTAAAAAATTAAATTCTTCCATTTCGATTAGGGATCAGTAGAACAAGATTTTATGATTGATATAAAAATTCAACAATTCCTAAACGGGGAAAATAAATCCCAAAAAATATTTTTGTTTAAAAAAAATAAATTCTTCCATTTCGATTAGGGATCAGTAGAAAAAGATTTTATGATTGATATAAAAATCCAACAATTCCTAAATCTTAAAAATATTTTTTTTGTAAAAAATTAAATTCTTCCATTTCGATTAGGGAGCAGTAGAAAAAGATTTTATGATTGATATAAAAATCCAACAATTCCTAAACGGGGAAAATAAATCCCAAAAAATATTTTTGTTAAAAAAAAATAAATTCTTCCATTTCGAATAGAAATCAGTAGAAAAAGATTTTATGATTGATATAAAAATAAAACAATAAAAATATTTTTTTTTTGAAAATTTAAAAAATTAAATTCTTCCATTTCGATTAGGGATCAGTAGAACAAGATTTTATGATTGATATAAAAATCCAACAATTCCTAAACGGGGAAAATAAATCCCAAAAAATATTTTTGTTTAAAAAAAAATAAATTCTTCCATTTCGATTAGGGATCAGTAGAAAAAGATTTTATGATTGATATAAACATCGAACATTACCTAAACTGGGAAAATAAATCCCAAAAAATATTTTTTTTTTTGAAAATTTAAAAAATAAATTCTTCCATTTCGATTAGGGATCAGTAGAAAAAGATTTTATAATTGATATAAAAATCGAACAATTCCTAAACGGGGAAAATAAATCCCAAAAAATATTTTTTTTTTGTAAAAAATTAAATTCTTCCATTCCGATTAGGGATCAGTAGAAGAAGATTTTTATGATTGATATAAACATCGAACAATTCCTAAAATGGGAAAATAAATCCCACAAATAAATCACAGTTTGTCTAAATATTATTTCTAGTTTCATATGTATATGGGCTTGTTCAGGTCGAAAAAGTACTGTCGCACGGTGTATTTAAACGAAAAAAAATCAAACATGTATAATGATACTGTGCAACACAAAAAAAGTGAAATAAAGGACGAAAAACGCATTGAGGAGGCTTAAAATATTCCACAAAAATATTCCTCATATTGTTTTAAGTAATACTGCTGAACACATCCTATACTTAAAATGTAAAGATCACTGGAAACCAATGCTGATTCATCATAAAAATGTGAAAAAGGTGGAAATATCGAACCGCCTCTAAACTGACCTCCATACTTAAACTTTCGTAACGCCGATACACGTATATTCTCTTTTTACCCCCTCTATTGTCAGAACCTTGTTATTTCCGGGAAAAAACACAATTCAAGCTCCAGCTCCTCCAGAGAAAAAGTATTAAAAGCCTAGGCATTCGTGAATAAGCCATTTTCATCGTCATACATTTATAAATAATATTTAAAATTCTAAGAATTTTTTCCCAAAAACATAATTCCTTCCAATCACTCTTGGAAATTATTAACCATACGTTGGTCATTTCACAAGTACAGATGAAACCCGCACAACGAAACAAAGGTCTGGTCGGGGCTACCATTGAAACTGGTAACTGGATTTATGCGGGAATCCAGAGAATGCAGCGAAAGGATTAGAGACACGAACACCTCACTCCTTTTGTTGCTGAACCGCCCGCCCGCCAGCCCGTCCGTCCGTCCGTAACAGGAACAAATATCGAATTCTCGTCGCTAGGTGTGATATGTAAATTTCTCAATCATTCGGCGATTGTCTGTCCGTCCGTCCCTTGTGTTTGTTTGTTTGTTTTGAGTTGTCTGTCTAATCCTTTCAATATTTTGGCCCTAAAACGGGGATTAACTTAATTGCCCAAATGACATTGAACTACAGAAATGTCTTAAGCCTTTTTCGTTCGCCTGAAGATCAAAAACGATGGCCTAGTAGCGATTTGAACAGACCTCAGAGCCTTTGTGTTACCATTAAAACGAGGTACACAATGGGACGAGACAAAGGATGGGCAACAACAACAACAATGAACAATGCACAATGATCGTGGTGCTTGTAAAACGAAAGGAGTAAAAGTGCCAGGAGTACCTGATGAGCGGGCGGGCGGATGAACGGAGTGAACTCATTAGCTATGTGCGTGTGTGCGAGCGTGTGGAAAGAGTTGAACTCAAAGGGTTTTCCGTTTGCTCGCGATTTCTTCAACCAACTCACGAAAAAATTTGAATAACAATAGACGAAGGATCTGTGTGCAAGGATGTGAGTGTGTATGTGTGAGAGGAAAAACTGATGCGAAACCGATTCAGAGGCGGAGGCAGAGGCAGAGGGTAATTTGGTGCAAGGTCATTAACGAGTTGACACACAGCTGGCGGTGCATTAGCCCTTCAATTAGGACAATATTAGTGGGCGTGCTTCGAGAATCACCGATTTTCGCGTGCAGGAATTTCAACTTTGCACACGGAGCACAGTGGTCGCAAAAGGCAATAAAAGAGTGGAAGGAACACGGTTAAACAAAATATTTAAATTTTCTAAAAAAAATATTTTTTGGGGGATTTATTTTCCCCGTTCTAGGAATTGTGGGTTTTCTATATAGCAACAAATGCCACAATTCCTAAAATGGGGAAAATAAATCCCAAATATTAGATTTTTTAGAAAAATTAAGAAAAAAGGCGATTAGGGATCAGAAGAAAAATATATAAAAATTTTACAATTCCTCAAACGGGGAAAATAAATCCCCAAAAATATTTTTTTGGAAAAAAAATAAATTCATCCATTTCGATTAGGGATTAGTAGAAAAATATGTTATGATTGATATAAAAATCCAACAATTCCTAAACGGGGAAAATAAATCCCAAAAATATTTTTTGTTTTAAATTCAATTTTTACATTTCGATTAGGGATCAGTAGAAAAAGATGTTATGATTGATATAAAAATCCGACAATTCCTAAGCGGGGAAAATAAATCCCAAAAAAATAATTTTTGTTGGAAAAAAATTAAATTCTTCCATTTCGATTAGGGATCAGTAGAACAAGATTTTATGATTGATATAAAAATCAAACAATTCCTAAACGGGGAAAATTAATCCCAAAATATTTTTTTTTTTTAATTATTTTTTTCCATTTCGATTAGGGATAAGTAGAAAAAGATTTTATGATTGATATAAAAATCCAACAATTCCTAAACGGGGAAAATAAATCCCAAAAATAAATTTTTTGAAAATTTAAAAAAATAAATTCTTCTATTTCGATTAGGGATCAGTAGAAAAGGATTTTGTGATTGATATAAAAATCCAACAATTCCTAAACGGGTAGAATAAATCTCAAAAAATATTTTTGGAAAAGAATTAAATTCTTCCATTTCAATTAGGGATCAGTAGAAAAAGATTTTATGATTAATATAAAAATTTAACAATTCCTAAACCGGGGAAAATAAATCCCACAAAATATTTTTTTTGAAAACAATTGATATCTTCCATTTCGATTAGGGATCAGTAGAAAAAGATTTTATGATTGATATAAAAATCCAACAATTTATAAACGGGGAAAATAAATCCCAAAAAATATTTATTTTTTTGAAAAGAAAAATAAATTCTTCCATTTCGATTAGGGATCAGTAGAAAAAGATTTTGTGATTGATATAAAAATCCAACAACTAATAAACGGGGGAAATAAATCCCAAAAATATTTTTGTTTTGAAAAAAAAATAGTTTTTTCCAACAAATCCTAAACGGGGATAATAAATAAATACCAAAAAAATTGGAAAATTTAAAAATATAAATTCTTCTATTTCGATTACTGATCAGTAGAAAAAGATTTTGTGATTGATATAAAAATCCAACAATTCCTAAACGGGGAGAATAAATCCCATAAAATATTTTTTGGAAAAAAAGTTAAATTCTTCCATTTCGATTAGGGATCAGTAGAAAAAGATTTTATGATTGATATAAAAATCCAACAATTCATAAACGGGGAAAATAAATCCCAAAAATATTTTTTTTGAAAAAAAAAATCTTCCATTTCGATTAGGGATTAGTAGAAACAGATTTTATGATTGATATAGAAATCCAACAATCCCTAAACGGGGAAAATAAATCCCAATAGGGTCAGTAGAAAAAGATTTTATGATTGATATAAAAATCCAACAATTCCTAAACGGGGAAAATAAATCCCAAAAAATATTTTTTTTTGGAAAAAAACTTAAATTCTTCCATTTCGATTAGAGATCAGTAGAAAAAGATTTTATGATTGATATAAAAATCCAACAATTCCTAAACCGGCTAAAATAAATCCCACAAAATATTTTTTTTGAAAACAATTGATATCTTCCATTTCGATTAGGGATCAGTAGAAAAATATTTTATAATTGATATAAAAATCCAACAATTCCTAAACGGGGAAAGTAAATCTCAAAAATATTTAAAAAAAATAAATAAATACTTCCATTACGATTAGGGATCAGTAGAAAAAGATTTTGGGATTGATATAAAAATCCAACAATTCCTAAACGACCAAATATAGAATTATTGAAAAGGACTGGAATGTAGATGGATTAATAAAGAACCCACAATTCCTAAAACGGGGAAAATATCCCAAAAAATCGATTTTTTTAAAATAAACACCATTGTTTCATTTCTATCACAGACGAGAAGAAAAATATTGTACTATTAATATAAAAATTCTACAATTCCTAAAACGGGGAAAATAAATCCCAAAAAATATTTTTTTTAGAAAAACTAAAAAATTAAATGATTTCATTTCGATTAGGGATCAGAAGATTTTTTATTGATATAAAAATCCCACAATTCCTAAACCGGGGAAAATAAATCCTAGAAAACCATATTTCCTTCCTTCCGTCACTTTCATACCGACCAAATATAGAATTATTCAAATGGACTGGAATGTAGATGGACTAATAAACATTCTTGGGGTGATTACAGGGAGGATTGTATTGGAGTCTCTTGAAGTTTCCAAATGTTAGACTCGCTGGCTGAGAAGAATAAAAAAGCAAAAAGTTTTCACAGAACTCCGATTTGTCTGAAAATCTCATCTCATCTCACTAGCTGACCCTTCTCTAAAAGGTCAGCCTTTGCAAGAATATTTATCTTTTTGCGTTTGCAACCACTGTGCGCGGAGAAAAGGATTGCCTCTCCTTAATCTGAATGGATTAAACTCGTTAAGTAAGTAGAACGCATTGAGGTGGTTGTGTGTGGGCGGGCGGAAGCGAGATTAGCAAATGGCCTGGTTAATCCGCACAAACGAAAGGATTAAAGGACATTTGTGAAAGGATTAAACGAAAAGTCAATTTCCCAATTGAGCGAAACTCAAAAACAGTCGCCTGCAAAATGAAACTGAAAATCAACTCCCACTTTCGTGCGAGGATAGGACCTTAGGCTGCCTTAGAATCGCAAATAAAACTTCTAGGAAGTTTTGTTGACGTGGGCGTAAAACTAGTGCAGTTGCTTGTTTGCTCAAAATCCAGGACTTTAGAAATTCGTTACACAGATATTCCCCTTAAACGTGAGGGCTTTAAACATGTCGCCCCTTGGCAGAGCTCACAGAGGGATCAGGATGCCGGACGATTTTGTTTTCATTTTAAATTTAAACTGAAGAGAGGACTTAAGTGATCCTAGCTCAGAGAAAAGGCTCTAGGGATGTCTGCAGAGGAACCGTTTTGATTTTAATTATAATTAAGCCTTCCTGCCAAACGTACTACCTTCCCGTTCTCCTTTCAATCTCCTGCACTTCCTGGCGAGCCAGAGGGATTTGAAAGGGTTGCTGTAGTCGCTGTAAATATTTGACAATATAATTAGCCAATATTTGGGATTAACTCGATTTTATTTTTGGTCTATCACACACACACTGGCACACTCATCTGATCCATGTGTGTAAGTCTTCATGTGGTTTATGTTGTGCGCTGCGCGATAAGCTTTTCATTTCATTTGCTTTCAATTTTATTTTGGACTTTATTTTTTAATTAAAAACCATATTGTGCGGTTGTACATAGTGGTAGTGTGTAACCTGACTGGCTGCTGCTGTTGCTCAAACTAATTTTGCCGTGTGGGGTGATTGTTATCGAAATTTACATTAATTTGCGTTTGATGATGATGACGATGATGTTGATGATTTTTGGAAATTAATTAACTGGACTCCTGGTGGGCTTTAAAATGTCCCACATAGTAAAAATGTGTGGAAATGAAATGTTCAGTTTATTTATTTATTTAAGGAATATATCGAGTAAGTCGACAGTTTTGTTGTTATGCGAAATAGATAATTGAAAAATGAAATGAAAAGTCACAGCGAATCTGCTAGCCACTTTGGTGGGCAATTTTAAAATTAAATTAGTATCGCCTATAAAAAAGTACTGACTATCTTTTCAAATTTCTGGTTTCATTGGAAAGGTTGAACTTCGTCATTTAATAATGGGATACAAAATCATTCATATGATATCTACAACTGACTCGGCAGTACCTCAGCCGATCAACCCAATTTTTCAGTACAGCCCAAAATTCACACCAAACAGTGATTCGTTGTGGATGCATTTATGATTTTTTCTTAAGCTCAGTGGAATTTTTCATTAAAAAGTCGCCAAAGAAATACTTCATAAAATGTATGCAATGCTTCATAAAGCACAAATCAATGAAATATGTCACATATTTTATGAAACATTTACAAATTCAATTTTTTCATAATATGATTTATAAAAATTTTCATTAATTCTTTAATTTTATGAAAAGTTTCATAAATATTAATAGTGAAGTTTTAATATTAACGAAAAAGCAAAAAAGGTCCGACTTGAGAGTCTTTGACCAAAACCAGGGTAAATACTTATGTCAGAGTTAACAGAGGATAAATGAGAATAGCTAGCATTCAACGTAAAGGGTGATTTTTTAAGAGCTTGATAACTTTTTTTTTAAAAAAAACGCATAAAATTTGCAAAATCTCATCGGTTCTTTATTTGAAACTTTAGATTGGTCCATGACATTTACTTTTTGAAGATAATTTCATTTAAATGTTGACCGCGGCTGCGTCTTAGGTGGTCCATTCGGAAAGTCCAATTTTGGGCAACTTTTTCGAGCATTTCGGCCGGAATAGCCCGAATTTCTTCGGAAATGTTGTCTTCCAAAGCTGGAATAGTTGCTGGCTTATTTCTGTAGACTTTAGACTTGACGTAGCCCCACAAAAAATAGTCTAAAGGCGTCAAATCGCATGATCTTGGTGGCCAACTTACCGGTCCATTTCTTGAGATGAATTGTTCTCCGAAGTTTTCCCTCAAAATGGCCATAGAATCGCGAGCTGTGTGGCATGTAGCGCCATCTTGTTGAAACCACATGTCAACCAAGTTCAGTTCTTCCATTTTGGGCAAAAAAAAAGTTGGATATCATCTCACGGTAGCGCTCACCATTCACAGTTACGTTACGATTCGCATCATCTTTGAAGAAGTACGGTCCAATGATGCCACCAGCCCATAAACCGCACCAAACTGTGACTTTTTCTGGATGCATTGGTAGCTCTTGCAATGCTTCTGGCTGATATTCACTCCAAAATCGACAATTCTGCCTATTTACGTACCCATTGAGCCAAAAATGAGCTTCGTCGCTGAACACAATTTCTTTCTTTCTGAACTTTCTTAACAGAGCACGCATTTTGATAATAAAATTCAATGATTTGCAAGCGCTGCTCGTTAGTAAGTCTATTCATGATGAAATGTCAAAGCATACTGAGCATCTTTCTCTTTGACACCATGTCTGAAATCCCACGTGATCTGTCAAATACTAATGCATGAAAATCCTAACCTCAAAAAAATCACTCTTTATAAAGTCGACACGCTACAAAACGTAGTTGTATGTTATGCAACATTTCATAATAACTATGAAATCCTTTGGTCTTTGACCAAAACCAGGGTAAATACTTATGTCAGAGTTAACAGAGGACAAATGAGAATTGCTAGCATTCAACGAATAAAGTCGACACACTAAAAACGTAGTTGAATGTTATGAAACATTTCATAATAACTATGAAATCCTTCATTATATTTGAATTGTTTTTTTTTAATACTATAAAATCTTTCTCTGATCTTATGAAACTAAGTCTCACTAATTTAACTACTTTGTTTTATGAAATATGAAACGTTCATGAACAATTGTATGAAACATTTCATGTTATTTATGAATTTTTTATACATATTAAGAAAATATACACTAAATTTATGAAAACTCTTTTATGAAATCACTTCATAAATATTATTTCAGTGTAGTCACGTGGGGGTTCTTTTGCTTATTTACATAGCCACCGAGATGAAAGTGAACTTCATGAAGTCTGAACTGAAGGCCGATATCTTCTCAAACATTTCTGACAGTTTACGTCAAAGACTCACAACTTTGGAAGTAAGTTTTTAATAATTCCCAATTTTCTACGAGCGTATAGCGTCCCATTTTGCAAATGCAAAACATAAACCTGAAAATAAAAATGAATGTTATTCTACCTTTCAAAGTCAAAGTAATCGGCAGTTCAAATTTAAAATTGTAAATAACCCATCCTATAAATTAGAGAAGAATATCATAAAGAACAATGAAGGACACTTCAATTTCGCATAGCCGGTTTTGGATATACTCCTGAGGAGAAAATTCGCTGAACCCTGCGTAACCAATTTCTCCATTTTCCCAATTTTTCTTGGAGTTTTTATGCTCCCATTAATGTTATTGTATGTTTTATGAATCTAGTGAAACATATCAAATTAATGCTTTGGTGCTATGGCACGTTGAGTCAAATTAAGCTCGATAATCCAGAAAAGATAACGTTTGACAACAAATCTGATCAGATCAGATCATTGACTGTAGTGCCTGAAACTGAATTGCCTGGAAATGCATTCAGAATGGCCGAGATCATCAATTTTTAAAATAATTAATTTCATCTGATCTACAAAGTGCGCGCCATCTACACCGGTTACAAAGAACTATATAGACTCTTACAGGTAGTAATGTTTTTTTTTTAATTTTACTATTGCGACCTTCGAGGATTAAGTATTTGTGTTACGTGTTCTTATTGGAAATAATATCAGTTCAGTACAAATAGATATATATTTTAAGGATTTATTTGCAGGGGAAATGCAAGTTTTTAGGACAAAAAATCAATTGGAAACTATTATTCTTCTTTTGTTTTTTTTTAAATATTAAAATTTATTTAAAAAAATCGAATTTTGTGATTTTTTCAGCAAATAGCTACACCTGTGTTTTACATCCTCTGTAAATATCATAGTGGGGTTTTCAACAGTTTCTTAAATATAGTAAACAAATCTAGAGATACTTCTTTATTTATTATTTTTTTATTGAAATTTATTTTTTATTTTAACCTTGATTTGAACTGGGATATTGCCCTGGCTCAAGACCATTTTGCATCTATATTTTATAGAATGCAAATTTATTTATAAATGACATGGTGACATTTATTAATTGGCTGCGCACTACCACTTTCATGATTTCTGGCCTGCGAAAGCCTCCTTTTTTTTCGATCGGTCCCAACGCCTCTCACACCCGGCCCTTCCGACCGAGAGGGCCACGTCCCCATAACGTAGGGACAGCGTATACACCATAGTCCGAACCATGGTGGCTAAGCAGTAAAGGGTGGACACCGGCTACAGATCAAATATCAACAGCCGGCATAACAAAAATATTAAACAAAATATTAGTATCACATGCAAATAAAAGTTATTCTTAAAGTTAGTAACTAAATATATTAAAGTAAACATGTCACAACAAACTAAAAATCCAAGCAGGAGAAAATCCTCGACTTTATTATATCGACTCCTACTCCGAAATCTATGATGTGACACAATGAATTGAAATCAATACACATTCTGCGAATGGGCTCTGCGAAAGCATAATTTGTACGCTGAAAGTCAATATGGATGAATTGATAGTATCTAGAAGGTCTAAATGACACGTTAAACTTAATCCTAGAAATAATATAGTCAGAAGTCATCACGGTGTTCAACATAACACGTCTGCTTTTCAAGGAAGGCAAGTCGATCAAATTCAATCTACTAGTATAGGGGGAAGAATAAAATCACTATTCCAATGAAAGTGTTTTAATGAAAATATTAAAAATTGTTTCTGAACTGACTCAATTCTGTCAATATAGATACCATACTGAGGATCCCACACTACGGAACCATATTCCAGAATAGGCCTGACAAGCGATGTAAATAGCTGCTTCGTCACGTAAATATCAGAGAACTCCTTAGCCCATCGCTTAATGAAGCCAAGAACACCATATGCTTTGTTAACCATAGTAAAAATATGATTGTTGAAATTCAGTTTGGAATCCATTAGAATACCAAGGTCTACAAAAGAATCAACTAACTCTAACTCAGTTCCTCTAATATTATATCTGACAAATCTTGGATTCGATCTAAAGAAACGCATGTGTCTGCGTTCCCTTACGTTGAGTTCCATACAATTCATGTCACACCAGCGTCCAAAACTATCTAAGTCATCCTGCAATGGATTCGAAAATTCTAGCCAATTATAAGAAAAAAATATTTTTACATCATCTGCATACATTAGAAGTCGAGAATTGATAATAGACCCCGGAAGGTGATTTATGAATAATAAGAAAAGAACCGGCCCTAGATGACTACCCTGAGGAACGCTTGATGGAATCAGAATAGAATAGAATGGTCTAGAATAAGAATTACCAAATTTGACAATCTGAGAGCGATTTGAAAGAGACGAAGATATCCACTTCAAGAAGTTAGAGCTAAAATCTATACGATCTAATTTATATAACAAAAGTTCGTGGTTCGCTTTATCAAATGGCTTATTAAAATATGTATAGATGACATCAGTCTGATTACCCTGAACAAATTCATCAATAACGTGAGCAGTAAACTGAATCAAAAATGTCACAGTAGAAAAGCCCTTACGAAATCCATGTTGATATGGACTCAATATAGAAGAAACTCTATGAGATACAACCTCAGTAACCAATTTCTCAAATAGCTTCGGAATAGCACTCAACTTAGCTATCCCTCTATAGTTTAAAATATCAATTAGACTGCCAGACTTATGGAGGAGATCAATGAATGAACTCCTCCAAGCCAAAGGGAAATATCCAAAACTCACTGAAGTATTAAATAATAATGTTAGCGGAATAGCCAAACCACTAGCACAGAATTTCAAAATTATACTTGACACCCCATCAGGGCCAACACTATTTGTGGATTTGAGATTATTCAAACTCGACAAAACTAAGGATAAATCAGTAACAGGGATTTCTAATTGACTCAATGCAGAAATATTATAAGGATAGGCGTCACTCGTCCCATAAGATCGCTCTGAGTATGTCGTCGCCAAAAATTTTGCAAAACAATCAGCAATCGCCTGATCATCACAAACTCTAAGCCATCCTTCTAATCCTTGTCGGCTTAGTTGAGGATCTACGTTTCAAATTCACAAAGTCATAAAAAGATGTAGGGTTCTTCCTAAAATCATTCCTTAATTTTTCCAAGTAGATCCTATAACATCTCTGAGACTCAATGCTATATTTCGACCTAGCAACGGAATATTTGACATAACCTGAATTCAAACCGGTCCTCTTAAATTTCTTAAAAAAGTCTACTTCTCGAATTCTTCATGCTAGACAACTCACGTGAAAGCCAAGGTAGTCTTCTAGAGTGCCCAACACGAGTTTTCGGTACTGATTGTGACAAAAAAGGCATTCAAAAGTTGATAAAAATCTATCTACGACAATGTCAAGATCAGTATAGTGACGACAGCTACAACAGAATTCCAGTCAACATCCTGAATAAGTGAATTAAGCTTTTCGAAAATGGTTCTCTTGAATCAATAAGAGGTTCGATTATCTTGCGAAGTAGGTGGCTTTGCAGCAAAATATTCGGGCTCTTTAAATAAATGATACTCACAAACGAATGAGAAGCACAACTCACTCTCCGAATATAAGTCAAACTTTTTTTATTTTATATATTTTTTAACCCTTACATGCCCGAATTCTCTTCTTAATAAATATATAAAATTTGATATGCTTTTTGATGATGTATGGGTCAAAAATATGATTTATATACAGTTTTGGGGTTCTAATTCATACAGGACATGGGGTACAGGATTTTTCTTAAATAAAAATCGTATTTAGAATTGTTTCGTCATTTTCAAATCTTTATTATGTATCACTTCGAATAACAAATAGAGTTTTTCTTGTACTCGAAGAAATCTTATAAAAATATGAGCAAATTCCAAACAATTTTAATTACAAGATACTCAAATAATTGAATTTTGAGACTTCACTTTTGTTTTAGTCTTCCTACGCAGACCCAAGTGACCGATTTGTTGGTTCTCTTTTGAATAATCTTTGTTACCCATGTACACAAAAATAGAATTTATTAATTCAGCAAAATATGTGATTTTTAAGATTTTATAGGGACTAACTCGGCTAGTAGGCAACATTGGGCATGCAAGGATTAAATTTCCCCTCTGCATATAGCCATATGCTGCAAGCACTCCGGAAATTTGAGAGTGGGATCATAAATAGTTTTTGTGATATCGGAACAAGTGATATTAAAATATTAAAAAAAAACTATGGCTTTGAGGACTTTCAACTTTATAGTGTGGATATTTTCAATTGCCAGCTTCATTAGTTTTCAGTAAATAACTGTTGGGCTGTAATTCTCATTCATTTGGTGCCAACTTATGAAGTTTGATGCACAAACGAACATCAGGGGAAGAAAAAAGCTGGAAAATATTTGTGTTCAACTCATATTGACTACAAAATTAAGCGAACTATTGCCAGTATCCACATTTGGAACACCCACTGGTATTATAGGGACCGTACCATATTCTTCAAAATTTCATTATTATACAACAATTCTAAAAAAAATATTATTACATATTAAGTCATAGAGTATTTCAAGAACAAGATTTGAATTTATGAAATTCTTAATATTACCTAGGATGGGAATATTTGAGTAGGGGTACCAGGAAAAGGCCAAGTAAACGGATTAAGATTTTGTACATTCAATGTGATTTTATTTCTTATCAAATCTCAAACTTCAACTGATTTCGACTATCCGTGTGGAAGCCATCTTGGCTTTTTTTAGATTTTGAAAAGAAATTGTGTGATATAGACTAAAAACTTCTTCGACAGCTTCTACACTTTTGGTATGTTCCAAATGATATGTACCTTCCAACCCTCCAGTGTGAGGGTATAAGAAAGTGCTAATTTCATATACGCAGGATATATGAAACTAGCAAGAAACCACTAAATCAAAATCCGAAGTCGAAATAACTAACCGTCCCCCACCCTCTCGACATGGTAGTATACTACACATTAAAGTCCACCCGCACTTGTTGCCTGACACCCCACCACCCACCAAGAAAATCACATCCAATCCTCTTCATAAATCCTTTAATTTAAAACTCATGTCAATTAATCCACTTTATTACTTTTTCCCTACACCTCCACAGACACACACATATATACATGCACAACTTTACACCAATCCGAAAAAACCAACTCCCACACATACTCATATGTACACCCTCGAACATATTTCATGTCCGGCTGCATACCTCTGCAATCAATTGCAATTGTCCGGCGAGTAAAGTGCGCTTGTAGCAATTCTAATAACAAATAAAACAACAACGCCAACGACAACCAATACTGACTGCGCTCCTCCAATATCCTTGAACAACGAAATTGTTGTTTAGAGTCTTAAAAACAGAATGCCAAAACAACACCAGGAAACAACTACGCCAATGAATTCCAGAACTACTCCCGTTCCCATTCAGCAGTTGTGGCAGTTGTCGAGGAGGAGATACAGTCCGAACACAGTAGTCACAGTTTGTCTAAAACAATTCCCTGGTATTTTTTTGTTTAACTGGATTTGCACAACAACAACAGCTACAAAATCCCGGAATACAAACTCGTATGGCAGGATGGTTGGCTCCCTGGCTCGCTAGATCTGCACTCGGCCGCCATAAGCCACTCTTTTGGAATATTTGGTGAAATTTTATTATTTTTTATTGCCTGCACTTTGTGCCCGGCTCGTGTTTTTGCTTGCAGCATTCACAAATGCACTGCCAGAGGGCAGAGGGATAAGGTTGGTTAAATCGTTCAACAATTTAAAAGTTCTCCTTATGGCGGAGGGTATACTGAGACAACCGTTGTAAAATTTCATAAAAATTGGAATAAATACTCTGAGTTCTAGGATGCAAAATCAACTGCAAGTCAACCCACTGTTTTGTCGCAATATTCCGTTTAGTGGAGACCCATTTTCGGCTCAATGGGTC
>CANDYM010000598.1:0-48874 GCA_947397865.1 Polietes domitor
GTGGAGCAAAGGGTCAAATTATCATTATTTGCTCGATTACTTCAATCAGACACTTCTATAGACAAAACATTCCCATTTTTAATGTTTTTTCTAAAAACAGGACAACATTATTTCGTATAAAATATATTTATTTTTTCCTATAGTAAAGAAGACTTAATTTGGAAGGGATTAATGTCCTTCTTGAATAGTTTTGACAAACGTCCACTCCAAAATTGTCAATACAAAAATAATTATTATCAAGAATTCCCGATTACAAAATGTTTGCTATATTTGTATACCCTTCGCCTCTTAACTTTGCCATTCCGTTTGTAACACCTTGAAATATCGTCTTGAGAGCCTATAAAGTATATATATTCTTGATCGTCATAAAATTCTAAGACGATCTAGCCTGTCCGTCTGTTGGAAGCACGCTAGCATCTAAACTAAAAGAGCTAGGACGTCCAAATGTTCCATGAATACGTTTTATAGTCGTAGATCGGTTGGGTTGAAACTGGGCGAAATCGGCTCAAAGGGAAAAATTTTTTTTCGTTTCACCATTTTTATCCCTTTTTGCCCAATTTCACCCCCTAAAAAGTACACCATAAAGTGATTTTTTAGGGGGTGAAATTGGGCAAAAAGGGATAAAAATGGTGAAACGACAACAGCTAGAAATTCGGTATACATATTCCTCTAATTGAGTAGATAAATAATATAAAAGTATTTTTTCCAAATTTGTACTTTTAAGGGATAATATGGGAATAAAGGGTTAAAAATGGTACCAACCTAAAGGCTGCATCTAGAATAATGAAATTCGATGTATACATTCCTCTGATTGTGTAGACACGTAAAATAAATGGATTTTTCGAAATTAGTACTTTTTGGTGTTAAAATGTAAAAAAGGGATAAAAATAGTACCAACCAAATGACCGCAACTAGAGTCATGAAATTCGGAATATACATTTCTCTGACTGCGTAGCCACGAAAAATAAAAGATTTTGTACAAATTTGTACTTCCAAGGGATGCAATGGGTACAGAGGGATAAAAATAGTACCAACTAAACGACTTACTAGAATGATGAAATTCGGTGTGAACATGCCTCTTATTGCGTAGACACTTAAATAAAGAGATTTTAGAAAGTCGTACTCTTAAGGGGGTAAATAGGAAAAAGGGGATAGAAATGGTACCAACCAAATGGCCTCAGCTAGAATCTTGGAATTCATCTGACTGCATAGACATGCATAACAAAAAGATTTTTCGAAATTTGTATTTTTTACTTCTACGGCAAAAATTAGTTGAATTATGAAGTTAGGTTATTTTGCACTATGTACGTGAGATAATAGATTTCCAAAATTTATACTTTTGGAATTAAAATAGAATGAAAATACACCCAACTGTAGCACCCACTATCTACCAATATTTATGATATTAAAGCTTTTTTGAAGACATAAATATAAAAATATTTATTTTTTGAATTGACTTGAACTATTATTTCGATATATAGTGTTAACGTATTTGTAACCTTGCCTTGTATGTGCGGTTTGAAATAATAAAAGTATTATATTTATTTTTAAAATTATTTTTTTTTAAATTTAAAATTTTTAAAATTAAAATTTTAAATTTTTTAAAATTTGTTTTGCTTTGGCTATATTAAAAAAATATATTTTCCTGTAATATTACTGGACTTCTACGAAAATCGACAGCCTCTGTGGAATGCAATCCATGGTGGAGGGTATATATGAACTTAACACCGTTTTTACTTGTTTATACCAAATATACTCTTCAATTTACGTTAAAAACGGAAGATGTTCTGAAATGTCTGCTCCATTTAACCTGGCATTCTTCTACAGTCAAAGGCTACTAACAAAGGCTAAGGAGATGGTATTAAAACTCCTCAAACCACTGTGCGGAATCCTGAACGACATTTGTAATTAATGAAATATGCAATGGACAGATATATGCTTACGAATGCATGTAAACACACTCACCCGTACATTAGTGTACACATGAAGTGTCACCAATGAAATATTGAAATATGATGTATATCTCGTAAACTACAGTAGTTTACAAATCGCATAATCCTTTCCAACAGCCACATTTCTATTTGAGTTTGTCGTGTTGTGTTGTGTTGAGTTGTTGATATGAAAATAAGAATGAATATGAATATCTATCCCCAGTTCACGATTTATATGTAGAAAAGTCATTTGTAAGTTTACGAGTTGCTGATATTTTTAGATTAATTAGTAGTTTGGTCCATGTTGTTGTTGTTGGTGCTGCTGCTGTTTCTGTATTTTGTTGTCTTTACAACATGTTGTAAATTGTTTTTGCAATTGTTGCGCGTATTAATTAGTGCAAGTTTGGCTGTATTTGCTGCTGCATTCACACTCCGTGTTGTTGCAGACAGGCGTGGTGCGAGAAGCATCGCTAAAAACCATCATTTGTTTCTGTCGTAAATCCCCCACCTAAACTTAGGATATTTTCACAGTGTTGCTGCTGTTGTTGTCGTTGCTGTTCGAGTAGCTGTTGAAAATACGAAATGTATGTGCAAATTAAACGTCAAATTATATGGTCTGACTAAAGTGATAAAATGTTGTGCATCTAAGAAAATAAATGCGCAAATATATTTTTTTTATTTTGCCTTTATGGTCTGACAAACGAGTACATTCATCACGGCACAGTCATTAGGAATGTTTGCAGATCGTTTTCGAAGATGGCAGAGAGTAGAATGATCAGAAATGATGGGTTTTGAAATTAAATGAAGATAAACATTTTTAATAATTTGTTTGCTCGTCTTTTAATGTCCTCTTCGGACATACCTTAGGAAGGGAATATCGTTTCCTCTAATTTTTCTGACAAGATGTTCTCACAGATTCGCAATTAGGTTATGGTCTGGGGACTAAGGTGAGTGATCAAAAGTCTAATGTGGCCAATAGAGCAACCTCCCCTTAAGAATTCTTGGCGTATGTTTACGATCATTGTCCTGTTGAAATACAAAAGTCGCCTTACATCCCCAGACCATGGCGGAGCTTCCATATGTTTAATCTAGATAGCTATCTTCTAACCAAAACGAAATAGGTGGTTTAAATTCAAATATGTCGAATGGGATTGAAAATTGACAAAGTCGGACCAGAGGGAAATAATTTTCCCTAAAAAAGAGTGAAAATACCCATAGTATTTGGAGCATCAATGAGCATTTTTTAGACAATTTCACTCGAATATAACACATTCTCTATTGCATAAACTGGCACCCAAAATTTATATTATTAAAATGCATTCTTTTTGGGGGAGAAATAGGCCAAGAAGGGATAAAAATGGCAGCTAGAAATATGAAATTTGAAGGGTTAATTAAATAATAGGATTTTTCAAAATTCGTACTTTTTAGGGGTCAAATAGAAACAAGTAAGGAAGGTTAAAGTCGGGCATGGCCGACTATATGATACTCTACACCTAGTCAATATACTCTGTGGTGTAGGGTATAAGAAGGTCGTTACATTTGAACCTGTTATATATACTTCAAATTTCATACTTTTATCTGTATTTGTAAGAAATTTTGAACACAAACTTTGAATATATAAATATAATAATATATAAATTTGAACCGATCTAACACATTTTTAGCATAGGTTTTCGGAAATATAAGACGCTTTCCCAAATTTTATGTAAATCTGTTAAATATGTGGTTTCTAGAGCGGAAACAATTAAATTGGAGGAGTCATTCATATGGGAGCTATATATAAATCTGAACCGATTTGATCCACTTTCGCCATGGATGTTTGTAGTTGAAATATAAGCAGGTTTGCCAAATTTTAAGCAAATCTGTTCAAATATGCTATTTTTAGAGCGAAAATAATCAAATCAGTGTCGAAATTTGTATTAGAGCTATATATATATCAGAACCGATCTGGCCCATTTTTACCAGAGCTGTTTCTAGTTGAAATATAATTTGTTTAGCCAAATTTGAAGAAAATCTGATAAAATATGTGGTTTTTAGAGCGGAAAGAGTCAAACCATAGGAGACATTTGTATGGGAGCTATATATAAATCTGAACCGATCTGGCCTATTTTTACCAGAGCTATTTCTAGTAAAAATATATGACGTTTTGCTAAATTTGAAGAAAATCTGTTGACATATTTGGTTTCTAGAGCGGAAAAAGTAAAATCGTAAGCAATATTTGCTACATCTAAATCTGAGCTATATCCAAATCTGAACCGATTAGCTTCAAATTAAATAGCGTTCGTCCTTATCCCATAAAACTTCGTTGTGAAAAGTTTCATTTAGTTCTAGCAACAATTGCGACCTGGACTTTGAGTACAAGAATAGATGGACAGATGGACGGACGGACATCGCTAAATCGACTCAAAAAGTATAATATATAATAATAATAAACGTATAATAAAGGTATAATAAACGATGGGTCTATCTCGTTTCCTTTTGGGTGTTACAAACAAATGCACAAAGACATTATACCCTGTGGTGTAGGGTATAACAAATGATACCAATCAAATGGTTGTAGTCCAAAATTTCAAAATTCGGCGTATACTTTCCTCTGATTGCATAGACGCGCAAAAAGGATTTTTTTGAATGAATAATGAAATTTGGTGTATACGTCGCTCTGTCTGAGCAATAACGTAAAATAAAGAGATGTTTCAAAATCCGTACATTTTAAGGGTAAACTGATAAAGAGGGATAAAGTTAGTAGCCACCAGATGGCTGAAGATGAAGTCATGCACTTTGGTATTTACGTTTCTCTGTCTGTAGAGACGTACAATATAAAGTAAGTAGTCGAGATTTGTACTTTTTCGGGGAAAACGGTACGAAATGGGATAAAATGGCACTAAACAAAAGACTGCAGCAAGAATGATAAAAATTTATGTATCCATTGCACTTACTGTAAACCTGATATATAAACGGATCCCTCGGTATTCGTACTTGTAAGGCGTAAAATGAAAAAGAGTGATAAAAATGGTACCAACCAAATGGCTGAAGTTGAAATTTCAAAACCAAACTGCTGATGCTAGAATAATGCTAATGATACAATATAGAATGATAATAGAATAACTATAATGGCATATGAGCTCCTCTTACTGCGTATAAGAGAAAAATCAGAACACATTTCCAAATTCGTATTATTAGTGACCAAATGGGAAAAATGGATACGAATGGTACTTACTAAACGGCTATAGCTGAAACCATGAAATTCATTGTATTGATTCCTCTGACTGTACATACGTGTAACAAAAATGAATTGTTCGAAATTTGTAATTTTTGTGGAAAGGGTATAAAAATGGTACCAACCAATCGGTATCGGATAGAATCATAAAATTCGGTGCGAACATTCCTCTGACTTGTACCGCCCAAACGACTGTAGTTGGAATCATGAAATTTGTTGTCGTAGATGCGAGAAATAAATTGCATTTTCCTAATTTGTACTTTGACTGCTGCTGAAGCCATAAAACATGATTCTGACTGCGCAAACGCAAAAAGTGATCCATTGGTATTCGCACTTTTAACGTCAATATGGCTTAAAAACGATAAAATTGGTACTGACCTAATGGCGCGGCTAGAATCATTAAATTTGGTGTGAACATTATTCCGACTGTGTCGATTGGATTTTTTTAAATTGTACTTTAGGAAAATCGGTTGAAAGGGCATAAAAATGGTACCAACCAAACAACTGCAGGAAGAATAATGAAATTTTGGTATAATTCACTCTGACTTCGTAGAACCACAAAATAAAAAGATGTTTTCCGATTTCGTACTTATAGGGTCCAAATAGTAAACAAGTAATAACAAGTAAGGAAAGTCTAAAGACGGGCGGACCCTACTATTTGATACGCTCCACTTTCTACCCCATTTGAATTCGGGGATAAAAGTAAAATCGGGAAGAACATTTTTAAGAGGTTTTTCTAGTTGAAATATAACGTGTTTTGCCAAATTTGAAAAATATTGATATGCTTTCTAGAGCGGAAAAATTGAAATCGGGAGTAACATTGTTATGAGGCCTATATCTAAATCTGAACCGATCTGACCCACGTTCACCTTAAGTTGCTATGGCAAATTAAAAGAAATTCAGTTAAAATATGTGGTTCATACACGGGAAAAAAATCAAATCGACAGCGAGATTTGTATGGCAGCTAAATCTCAATCTGAACCGATCTTACCCACTTTCACCACAAATATTTCTGGTTGAAATATAAGGTTTTGTCCCAAATTTGAAGAAAATTGGATAACATATGTGGTATCTAGAGCACAAAATGTTAAATGGAGAACAAAAATTGTATAGGTGTTATATCCAGAGTTACAAGCCGACCCATAATTATCAACGGCGGCGGCCCTGTCCAAAATGGGTCGGCGGCGGCGGCTAATTTGCCGGCTCGTTCTGTCATTGGATCACCCCTATTTATTTGACAATTTTGGTGAAATGGAAGGAACAATTTGTATTGGTTTTTAACGCCTTTTCTTTTATTTTGTGACAAGTAGTTCAATATTCGTTAATATTAGCCAATGTTCCTATAATTTAATATTACAATTATTTTTCGGGAGTGGGAATCCATTCCCAAAATTTATAATATGGATGAATTTAATAAATATTTTTGCAATTACAGCTTTTCATGTGAGGCAAAGAATGATAATACTCTACCTAATTTGACACACTAAAGAAGCACAATAGAGGAGCTGTTGTTTATTGTTATTTATAGAAACACATGGCCACGCGTACTGGAATTGACTTATATAAATGCGACTTTCAAATCAAAAGACAATCATCATGTATTGGGATACCAAATTCAAAGAAAGATCAATATATTTCACAGTAGTAGGTTGTCTAAGTCGACAGTTATATTTTCTTTTGTAATTTTAAGTGGTTTGTCTATTTTGGTAGTAAGATTTGACTGAGTTAGAACTCCGTCAAATCTCGGCGGCGTGGTTGAAGTCGATTTGAGCCGATGAAATCGGATGCGGCGTGGCTTGTTCAGAAACAAGCGGCGGCGGCGGCTTGTCGGCTTAAAATCGGTCGGCTTGTATCTCTGGTTATATCTAAATCTGAAGCTATCTTGTCCAATTTCAACATAGACGTTTCTAGTCGGATTCTAAGGTACTGTGCCCCATTTGTAGCAAATTGAGTAAAATATGTGGTTTCTAGAGATCCGATTTACAAATTAAACAGGGTTCGTCCTTGGGCTACAAAACTCACTTGTGCCAATTTTTGTTAGGATCGGACAATAATTGGGACCTGTACTTTGGGTTCATCTCGTTTCCTTTTGAGTGTTACAAACAAATTCACAAAGACATAATACCCTAGTGAATGGTAAACAAATAGACCCTTAGTATTTCAAATTATTTATTTTTTCCAATATTTCGCTAAAGTAAAATCACAATTCATGTACAACAGTAAACATAAGATAGTTTCTAATTATAAAAAATATCACAATTTTTAGAAAAGTATCATAATTTTACTAATATGTTAGTGCACTTCTACATAAAGTCGAAAGCCCTTAAACTGCCGGTAATACTGTGAATGCACTCCATGGTAGAGAGCATCAAAGTCCCTTACGAACTTAAATCCCTTTTTAAAATTTTAAATTTCTAAAATAAACCTCGTTAATTAAATATATCCAAGCAAAGCCAATCAAATTGAAATTAAACAAAGGCTATTTAGATATATCAGAAAAAAAATAACATTCGCAAAAAAATTATCACCTCCCTCTACGATTGAAAACAATGCACTGAGCAAAACACACACTCACGTATTTATACATACATATATCAAGTTAATTGGTTTTCCTGGCAAATTGTCACAAACCCATTTACTTGACATCAACTCCACCATTGACCATTGACTTGCACACAGAGAGAGAGAGAGGTAGAGACACACCGAGATACAGTGTAAATTGCTGTTGTTGCTGACCTCGATGCCAATTTAAAATTCAAATCAACCCTGAGCACACAACATGTCATCAGCAACAAATCGATTATCTTTTACACATCCCCACTCAGCACTCTGACTATTCTGGAAGCATCGCCACCATCACCACCGACACTAGATTCAAACAAATTTGTAACAACCATTGAGCTCCAACAGCTCCATCATCAGGAAATGAACAACAACGCCATCATCACCACCGCCACTACCACTTGAACAATAACTAAAAATCTTCTAAAGATGATGATGACTCTCTCTCTCTGTCTCTGGTATGTTGTTATCATTAGTTATAACAAGTGATGAAATAAATCATTTTCAACAGCATCAGCATCAACAACATCACCAACACCATCGTCATAGTCATCACCATCATCGCTGTTGCCGTCAGCCGGTACCATGGAGTACCATAGCGCATATCCATGACCCACCATCAGCATCATCATCCCCGGTAGACGGACCAACCTACCCATCATGTGAGCGAAAGTTATGACATTCATAACGCACTGCCGGAGTGTAATACACTAAAAACTGAAACTAAGCACACATTGAGGGATTCTGGAGGGCCTTCATGAACCCGAATTCCTCAGAATGTAGACTCCCAGTTCTGTCATTGCCTGTGAATCGGGCATCATCTAAAAAATCGGAGTTGCTTCCATTCTGAGGGCAGGCATTCTTTCTGCTCTTTTTAAAGCATACGTGACTATCTTTCTGGATGAGAAGTACTTCCTTTCATCGAAATAATCCGTATTATACCCAACCTCTTTATCGATTACAAATCATCAATAAGAAATCTTGGGGAAGGCATCCCTGCTCTGCTTCTTGCAGAAGGAAATTCTTTCTTGCTTCCATACATAGGGCAGGCATTCTTTCTGCTCTTTTTAAAGCATACATGACTATCTTTCTGGATGAGAAGTCCTTCCTTTCATCGAAATGATCCGAGTGATACCCAACCTCTTTATCGATTACAAAGACGGGCATCATCAATAAGAAAGCTTGGGGAAGGCATTCCTGCTCTGCTTCTTGCCGAAGGAAATTATTGCTTTCTTTATCTGAGGAGGGACTAGATATTTCCTCCTTATTGAACCAAAAACATCTAGAAGCCGTGCTTCCAGACAGAAAAGACGGATTTCTTGTTTCAAGAATGAATGATAAAAGAATCATAAACTCATCACAAGGCCTTCGTCCACCTCCGTTCCGCCGCTGACTACTCCTGCTCGTGTGTGCATGTGTGTGTTTAGACGAAAGTAGAGAAGATTCATATAACAAGTGCGAGTGTCAATTACATATTGTGTCAAAAATGTCAAACAATGTTGTTGTTTTTTTTTTTTTTGGGTTCTCTGTCTTGCTGTTTTTGTTTCTAACAGAAGGGCTACGGAAAAAATGATGTTGATGCTGCTGCTGTTGTTGCTGCTGAGACTGATGATGGTGTTCCATTCATACATCCAAGGAGACGACTACATGGGGAAGCCTCTATGACAAACAATGCGAGAGTTGTGTGCCGACCATCATCACCAGTTTGGAGTATCGTATCAAAATGTACCGAGAGCGCAAAGTGACAGCAAAATTTTTATATGTTTTGGTATTGATGCGGTTGTGTTTGTATTTGTTTTCCCCTGTCTATGTATCGCATAACGTTAATTGCAATTACACGGGTAGGCCTGGCAGAATGCGAAAAATTTTGGAAAAAATAAATTCTCCTTGTATTAAATCACAATGATTATTACAAATGGAGCACTTCATGGAAGATCAGAAGCTCCACTGACGAGTTATCCGCACACAGGATAAGAAATAGGTATATGGGCAAAGTTGAGTGTGGCTCTCTTCCTTTCCACAACAAACACAAAATGTCCTTCGTAAGAAAAACAAGTCAAAACGGTTTTAAGTTCGGCCGGGTTGAACTTTATACACCCTCCATCATGGATGGCCTACCATTGTCGATTTTCGTAGAAGTAAATTGACGGGAAAATGTAAATATAATATAGCCAAACCAAAACAAATGAAAATATTGAAAAAATAATTTTATAAATAAATATAAAAGTTCTACTATTTCAACGCTTATAGGGCAAGGCTACCAATATGTTTATCTATATATATCGAAATAATACATCAAGCCAAGCCAAAAAGTAAATAAAAGACAGTAGTCTTCCAAAAAACAAAAATACCTTAAATATTATAAAAATAAGTTTATAAATAAATATAAAATTTTAATTATGCTTATAAGCAAGGTTTCCAATATGTTTATCTATATATATATCTTCAACTCAATTCAAAAAGAAAATAAGAGGCAACAGTCTTCAAAAAAGCATAAATACCCTAAATATTGAGGGAAAGTTGGTGAATTTTCACCTACAGCCGTTTGGTTGGCTGTATTTCCATTCTATTTTATTCCAAAAGTATAAATTTTGAAAAGCCATTATCTCTCATGTACACAGTGAAAGATAACCTAACTTCATGATTCTATCCATTTTTGTAGTAAAAACAACAAAATAAAGTACGAATTTGGTAAAATCTTTTTTCTTAGCTTGAAGCCATCCTAAGAAGGAGGGTTTTCATTCATAAGATTCTTCATAGTACATCTTTTCCGTGTTCTCTTAAGCGCTGGACAATTTTTTTGGGGGAACAACATTGGCATCGCTCTTCTCGTCTTCTAACTCATCTCTCTTCAAAGAAGTAGGGAAGATAAAGGCAGTTCTACTTAGGGATGTGGTGCATTTCCTTTATTGAAGAAAATTTTTCCGGGGATGGGAATAGTCGCTTCCTACTCGTTAATCACATCCAGTTGCAAAATGTCTTCAACCAGGTTTGCCAGATGTGGGGATTTATCCCCAACCATGTGGATTTTATGAAGGTCAAAAGTCCAAAAAATATGAAATTGGGACATGATATTTTTGTGGGGATTTCATAAAATATTTTGGGGCTTTTGTGGGGATATTCGAAGTACTTAGAAAATATATCTAGTATTTGACTTTAACCGGGAATGCAAATTTATTTATAAATGTATCAATAAAACTTTTAATTAAATTAATGACGCTCCGAACTCCAATTGACATTCGCTTTCATTTATATCATATTTATTTTTATACGAAATATTTTGTGTTCTTTTTTTTAGGTATTGTTCCTATTTCCGATGATTCGAAAATATTGTTTATAGAAACTACAGTATTCACATACACATAACACACACACCCAAAAATGTTTCAAGGGGAAATTTACTCAAATTAACATACTTACACAAATCAAATAAAATGTACACAATAGTAGTCTTATTTATTGATTTAAAGTACAAACTGAGTATTTTTAGACTTAATTTTAGTATCAAATTAAAAAATTATTTCATTATCTAGAACAGCAATTTTATACAAGTAAGGAAAGGCTAAAGTCGGGCGGGGCCGACTCTATGATACACTCCACTTTCTATCCGAATACAATTCAATTCGGTGAAAACGGGAAGGTTTTTTGTATCCTGTAAATGTATGTGTTTGACAAAAAATGTTAAATCGGAAAGGACATTTGTATGAGGATATATTGAAACCTGGAACGAAATAGGTGAAATACAAAGTTTAGCCAAAATCGGTTAAACTTTTGGGAGCAACATTTGTATTTGGGCTATATTTAAATCTGAACCGATCTTACCCACTTTCACCATAGTTTTGTTTAGTTGGACTATAAGATATTGTACCAATCTAAAAAAAATTCGGGTACAATATGTGGTTTCTATACCGCAAAAGTCAAATCGGGAGCGACATTTGTATGGGGGCTATATCTAAATCTGAACCGATCTAGCCCGCTTTAGCCACAGGTGTTTCTACTTAGATTATAAGATGGTGTGTCAAATTTAAAGAAAATCGAGCACAATATGTGGCTTTTAAAGCGGCAAAATTCAAATCGGGAGCGACATTTGTATAGGGGCTATATCTAAATCTGAACTGCTCTAACCCAATTTCAGCATATGTGTTTCTAGTAAGATTATAAGATGTTGTGCCAAATTTAACGAAAATCGAGTACAATATGTGGTTTCTAGAGCGGAAAATGCCAAATCGGGAGCGACGTTTGTATGGGAGCTATATATAAATCTGAACCGATCTGACCTATATTCACTATGGGTGTTTCTAGTTGAACTATAAGATGTTTTGCCAATTTTGCAGAAAATCTGTTAAAATATGTGGCATCTAGAGTGAAAAGAGTCAAATCGGGAGTGAAATTCGTATGGGGGCTATATCTAAATCTGAACCGATTTACTTCAAATTAAATAGCGTTCGTTCTTATCCCGAAAAACTTCGTTGTGCAAAGTTTGATTTGGTTCTGTCTACAATTGCGACCTGTATCGTGATTACAAGAATAGATGGACGGACAGACAGACAGACGGACATTGCTAAATCGATTCAAAAGGTGATTCTAAGTCGATCGGTATAATTAACAATGGGTCTATCTCTATATAAGTATATTGATCACGACATAGAATGATGAAAATATTCCCAGATTGAATCAAATAATTCTTTAACATAAAATAACATTTTTATAATGGGGATTTTTCATGACTCTTTTGGGGGAAAAGGATGATCAAAAGAAGTTGTTGACGAATCAACAAATCATAAATATTTGTACACTCCACGAGAGTATTATGTCTTTGTGCATTTTTTGTAACACCCAAAAGGAAGCGAGATAGATCCACTGTTAAGTATACCGATCAACTTAGAATCACTTTTTGAATCGATTTAGCAATGTCCGTCTGTCCGCCCGTCCGTCTGTCTATCCGTCCATCTATTGTTGTAATCAATGTACAGGTCGCAATAATAGTCCGCTCGTAACAAAAATTGACATGAGTTAGTTTTGCGGTCTAAGGATGAACCCTATTTAATTTAGAATAAATCGGTTCAGATTTAGCTATAGGCCCCTTACGGATTTGACTTTTTTCCGCTCTAGAAACCACATATTTTACTCCATTTGCTTCAAATTTGGCACAGTGCTTTAGAATTAAACTGGTATTATCCGTGGTGAATTTCAGATCGATTCAGATTTAGATATAGCTCCCATACAAATTTCGTTCTCCATTTAACTTTTTGTGCTCTAAAGAACACATATTTTAGCCAATATTCTTTAAACTTGGCACAATATCTTATAATTCAACTGGAAACATCTGTAGTTAAAGTTAGTCTGATCGGTTCAGATTTAGATATAACTCCCATACAAATTTTGCTCCCAATTTGACTTTTTCTGCTCTAGATACCACATATTTTAACAGATCTTCTTCAAATTTGGCAAAATATCTTATGTTTCCACCAGAAACACCCATAGTGAATATGGGTCAGATCGGTTCAGATTTACATATAGCTCCCATACAAATTTCGCACCCGTCTTGACTTTTACCTCCCCAAAAACCATGTATTTTCACCGAATTTCTTCAAATTGATCATAAGTAAGTGGCTCACATCATTCCATGTCTGGATATAGCCCCGATACAAATATTCTTCTCGATTTGACAAATTGGGTAAGGTCATATTATTCTATGATTAGGAAGCATACAAAAATCCTTACCATTTTCTATTTTTTACCGAATTGAACTGTTTTCGGTTAGAAAGTGGAGTGTATGATATAGTCGGCCCAGCCTTTCCTTACTTGTTTTTTTTTGTTTTGGTCGATTTAAAAAAAAAAAAAAAAACAAACAAAACAAATTAATATTTTGGGGATAATTGGGGGTTTTCCACAACAATTTTTGGGGACAAGGAAAAATTTATCTGGCAAGCCTGCACATATATTCACCAGATCTTTGCAATATTAGCTAGATATTTTGGAACATGTAATCAATGTTCGTTCGTAGTGCTTTAAAATCGCATTAGGCCAGACCTGCCCATATCGAGGAAGTTTTGTTAATTGAGCTCTCCAAACAATGGGGGTCATTCACTTTGTTTATCTTTGCGTGGCCTCCCCCCGATACATCATCATCGTCATCACCACCACCGACTTTCACGTCATACAAAAAACAAAAAGACACTTTGATTGCCTCTCATATAGCCCAAAAGAAAAAACACCGACGAGCTTCAACAATAGCAATAAGGGAAATTTGATACAAAATCATTTTCACACCATACATCATCATTTTCAGTTTTCCCCAGAAAAAAAAACGAAAAATCGACTACAACAGAAACCAAATTAAGCCTGCTGTGGGTTCAACTCGGTGTGTCTCCATTTCTGTCCCCCATATGGACACACCGCAACCGTATCCTTTTCCATCAACGCAATCATTTAGACTGTCAAACTTATGACACCAAAAATGTTAGAGCGTCGACAGCGACAGCGCTCTCACTGTAGGGAGCATGTTGCACATTGCAAGTGCTGGTCGTTTGTGCGATGTGGTGTGGCAACAACCACATGAGTCAATAAAAAAATTATATTGAAACAAATTTTTTATGATGCAATGTACATATGCATTTATGTATGTATGTATGCATGTAGTTGCATAAGAAATTCGTTGGAGTTACTAAAAGTAATTAATTTTTGTCATTCACAAGGAAGCGTTTGTTTCTTTCGCTGACTTTGTGTGGAAACAAGGGAATTGAAAAGAGTTATTAACCCCAAATGAATTGAAAATAGAAATTAATTTTCCTCAGTTCACAGGAGGTTTCTCGAACATGGTGATGTTCGAGGATCAGGTTACCGAAATTGTGGGGAATTACAGCGAAGAAAAAGGAAGAACAGAAAAAATGATGTTCTTTTCTCAGAGGTTGGTAGGCTAAAAAATCGTATATTTTGTGAGAAACGATATCTCCCATTTGTTTCCGAACTAAAAAAAGTACTTCAATTAATTAATAAAATAACGCCGTGTGTGAGTTTTACAAATCAACCCGCATAATTTCGACAGTGAGAAGACATTGATCCGCAGCTTTTTTAAATTTTGAAAGATTTGCTGGGAAGGGAAAATGGCTAAACTGAATAGGACAAATTCTATATTTTAAATAATGGAAAAAAAAAACAACTAAAAAGGGCGTTAAGTTCGGTCTGGCCGAACCTTATATTCCCTCCACCATGGATTGCAATCCGTCGATTTTCGTAGAAGTGCAGAAACATTACAGGAAAAAAATATAAGTATTGAAAATAAAAAATATTTGATTTGAACTGGAATATGGTCCTGGCTCAAGACCATCTTGCATCTATATTTAACTGAATGCAAATTTATTATATATTATATTTAAATATTGATTACAGACCAAAAAAATGCAAACTAAAAAACTAAAACAAATGAGCATATACACATACTTACATATGCAACTCTATGAGATGCTTGTAAGATGGCATGTGTGCTTTATTACTTGGTGCGACTTTTTAAACGCAAATTCGGCAAGTGAGTTGTGCTTCTCGTTCGTTTGTGAGAATCATCTCCTTATAGAGGCCGGGTTTGATGTTGAAAAGTCGCTGCGAAGCCACTTGAAAAGACTTTTGACATGGTCGAAATCATGATCGTGGTAGTCTGCAGCCAAGTAATAAATGTCAACATGCCATTTGTAAATAAATTAGCATTCTATTAAATATAGATGCAAAATGGTCTTGAGCTAGGACAATATCCCAGTTCAAATCAAATATTGATTACAGACCAAAAAAATGCAAACGAAAAAACTAAAATAAAAAATATTTTTTTTTATATAAATATAAAATTTTAAATAATAAGGCAAAGCTTCCAATATGTTTATACTATTTATATAGAAATAATACTTCAAGTCAGTTCAAAAAGTATATAAAGGGTGATTTTTTAGCTATTATCTTTTTGGCAACATTGGTTTAAACAGCTGACGCATGTTTCTTGTTTTGTTTCACTGTCAAACATCTTCAGTTTGGTCTATAATTTAACCATGAATCGTCTTACAAACGAACAACGCTTGCAAATTATTGAATTTTATTATCAAAATGCGTGCTCTGTTAAGAAAGTTCATCGCACGCTTCCATTTTATGGTCAGTTTAATCGACCCACTGAAGCGGCTATTCGGGCTATTGCGACTAAATTTCGCACCAAATTTACATTGTTGGGCATTAAACCAACAACACGCGTACGTAGAGTGCGAACTGAAGAAAATATCGCAGCTGTATCGGCCAGTGTTAATGATGACCATCAATTATCGATTCGTCGCCGTTTGCAGCAATTGGGCCTCTGTTACTCAAAAAGCGGGTGGACCATTTGAGGCGCAGTCAAAGTCAACATAATAATCTTCAAACATTAAATTATACGGACCGTACTATCGATTCAAATAAAGATTTCATGCATTTTTCGGAATTTTATGTGTTTTTTTTTTTGAAAAACTTTCCTATAGCTTTTAAAAAAATCACCCTTTATCACAGTCTTATAACTACAAATGTGAAATGAAATAAAATGTACAGATTAATTCAAAATAATGAAATGCATAAATTCAATTATTTCGGTTTAGTTACCAAAAATTAAGAAAAAATATTATTTTATTTTTGAAAAAAAAAATTTTGGTAAACCCATGAAAATAGGAAGAAAAATTGGAAAAAAGATTTTAAAAAATCAATGTGAATAATCACAGTGATTCTTTGTTTTTCTATAAATATCCCTGAGGATGATATTGGAAAAATTTAATAAAAATAACAAATTAAAAGACGATGTTGGTGTTTTATTGGTATTATTTTATAAAAGAGGCCTATCTGAAGATTATTTATTGATAAATGTACAAGTTATGACACTTATTGTAGAAGTGTCATTTTACCAAGGTTTTTGTTAGTTTGTTTACTACATATATAGTTATTATAGTTTTTCTTTAAATTGGCTTTACTTTCTTCGTTAAGGTGCCAGCTGTAAAGAAATAAAATATTCTTTTCTCCAATTTGTAAATGGGTTTCCCCTCTATTTAAACAAAAAATTGAAATATCATAAGTCAACATAATAATCTTCAAACATTAAATTATACGGACCGTACTATCGATTCAAATAAAGATTTCATGCATTTTTCGGAATTTTATGTGTTTTTTTTTTTTGAAAAACTTTCCTATAGCTTTTAAAAAAATCACCCTTTTATCACAGTCTTATAACTACAAATGTGAAATGAAATAAAATGTACAGATTAATGCAAAATAATGAAATGCATAAATTCAATTATTTCGGTTTAGTTACCAAAAATTAAGAAAAAATATTATTTTATTTTTGAAAAAAAAAAATTTTGGTAAACCCATGAAAATAGGAAGAAAAATTGGAAAAAAGATTTTAAAAAATCAATGTGAATAATCACAGTGATTCTTTGTTTTTCTATAAATATCCCTGAGGATGATATTGGAAAAATTTAATAAAAATAACAAATTAAAAGACGATGTTGGTGTTTTATTGGTATTATTTTATAAAAGAGGCCTATCTGAAGATTATTTATTGATAAATGTACAAGTTATGACACTTATTGTAGAAGTGTCATTTTACCAAGGTTTTTGTTAGTTTGTTTACTACATATATAGTTATTATAGTTTTTCTTTAAATTGGCTTTACTTTCTTCGTTAAGGTGCCAGCTGTAAAGAAATAAAATATTCTTTTCTCCAATTTGTAAATGGGTTTCCCCTCTATTTAAACAAAAAATTGAAATATCATAATTTTTTTAAATACTTTATCGTTTATACAGAATGCCATACAATCATCTTTTATTGTTTTTCATATAGAAATTATTTTCTTTATTTGAGCGTAAATGTAACCAATTATTTTTTCGTGCCAGAAAAAATATTACTTTTAATATGTTATCGAATATATATTTCCAAAAATTCAAATTTTTGTAAAATTAAACAAGTAAGGAAAGGCTAAAGTCGGGCGGGGCCGACTATATAATACCCTACACCACTCCCTGCGTATGTACCTCGCTTTCATTACTACACCCAGGTATTTAATGGGAGCAATTTTATTTAGTTTATACAAATTATATAAATTATATTCATATAATTTATATGCTATAAATTCATCTTTAGTCAAATTTAACGAATATGGTAAATAATATGGTAATTGATCCAATTGTCCGAAAGACAAATACAAATTATACAGTAGTCTACGAAAGTATGGACAAATGGGCATCACCCAAATAATTCTCATTGCAATTTAAGTCGGTAAAAAAGTGAAATCGGGAAGGATTTTTGCATCCTGTAAATGTATGTGTTTGACAAAAAATGTTAAATCGGAAAGGACATTTGTATGGGGGTATATTGAAACCTGGAACGATGTGACCCGCTTTCACCATGTATGTTTATTGGTGAAATATAATATGTAAAGTTTGGCCAAAATCGGTTAAAGATTCGGGAGCGACATTTGTATGGGGGCTATATCTAAATCTGAACCGATCATACCCACTTTCAGCATAGATGTTTCTATTTCGATTATAAAATGTTGTGCCAATTTTAAAGAAAATCGGGTACAATATGTGGATTTTAGAGCGGAAAAAGTCAAATCGGGAGCGACATTTGTATGGGGGCTATATCTAAATCTGAACCGATCATACCCACTTTCAGCATAGATGTTTCTAGATGCGATTATAAAATGTTGTGCCAATTTTAAAGAAAATCGGGTACAATATGTGGTTTCTAAAGCGGAAAAAGTGAAATCGGGAGCGACATTTGTATGGGGGCTATATCTAAATCTGAACCGATATTACCCAATTTTTGCATACGTGTTGGATTATAAGATGTTGTGCCAATTTTAAAGAAAAACGGATACAATATGTCGTTTCTAGAGCGGAAAATGTCAAATCGGGGTCGACATTTGTATGGGGGCTATATCTAAATCTGAACCGATCTTACTCAATTTTTGCATACGTGTTTCTAGTTGGATTATAAGATGTTCTGCCAGATTTAAAGAAAATCGGGTACAACTTGTCGTTTCTAGAGCGGAAAATGTCAAATCGGGAGCGACATTTGTATGGGGGCTATATCTAAATCTGAACCGATCTTACCCAATTTTAGCATACGTGTTTCTAGTTCGATTATAAGATGTTCTGCAAAATTTAAAGAAAATCGGGTACAATATGTCGTTTCTAGAGCGGAAAATGTCAAATCGGGAGCGACATTTGTATGGGGGCTATATCTAAATCTGAACAGATTTCCTCCAAATTCAATACCGATGGTCCTTGGCCAGAAAAAATAACTTCTGCCAAGTTTGATGACAATCGGACAACAATTGCGACCTGTAGAGTGCGAACAAGCTTAGATGGGCAGCAGACGGACGGACGGACAGACAGACAGACATCGTTAAATCGAATCAGCTGGTGATTCTAAGCCGATCCGTATACTTAAAGGTGGGTCTAGCTCAATTATTTCTTGGTGTTACAAACATTTGGCGCGAAACTAACTTATAATACCCTAGACCACGAAGTGGTGTAGGGTATAAACAAGTAAGGAAAGGCTAAAGTCGGGCGGGGCCGACTATATAATACCCTACACCACTCCCTGCGTATGCACCTCGCTTTGATTACTAATCCCAGGTATTTCATGGGATCAATTTTATGTAGTTCATACAAATTATATTCATATAATTTATATGCTATAAATTCATTTTTAGTCAAATTTAACGAATATGGTAAATAATATGGTAATTGATCCAATTGTCCGACAGATAAATACAAATTATACAGTAGTATACCAAAGTTATACCAAAGTATGGACATATGGGCATCACCCAAACAATTCCCATTGCAATTCAATTCGGTAAAAAAGTGAAATCGGGAAGGATTTTTGCATTGTGTAAATGTATGTGTTTGACAAAAAATGTTAAATCGGAAAGGACATTTGTATGGGGGTATATTGAAACCTGGAGCGATGTGACCCGCTTTCACCATGTCTGTTTATTGGTGAAATATAATATGAAAAATTTGGCCAAAATCGGTTAAACATTCGGGAGCAACATTTGTATGAGGGCTATATCTAAATCTGAACCGATCACACCTACTTTCAGCATAGGTGTTTATAGTTGCATTATAAGATGTTTTGCCAAATTTAAAGAATATCGGGTACAATATGTGGTTTCTAGAGCGGAAAATGTCAAATCGGGAGCGACATTTGTATGGGGGATATATCTAAATCTGAACCGATCTTACCCAATTTTTGCATACGTGTTTCTAGTTGGATTATAAGATGTTCTGCAAAATTTAAAGAAAATCGGGTACAATATGTCGTTTCTAGAACGGAAAATGTCAAATCGGGAGCGACATTTGTATGGGGGCTATACCTAAATCTGAACCGATCTTACCCAATTTCGGCATAGGTGTTTCTAGTTGGATTATAAGATGTTGTACCAAATTTAAAGAAAATCGGGTACAACATGTCTTTTCTAGAGCGGATAAAGTCAAATCGGGAGCGACATTTGTATGGGGGCTATATCTAAATCTGAACCGATCATGCCCACTTTCAGCATAGGTGTTTATAGTTGCATTATAAGATGTTTTGCCAAATTTAAAGAATATCGGGTACAATATGTGGTTTCTAGAGCGGAAAAAGTGAAATCGGGAGCGACATTTGTATGGGGGCTATAGCTAAATCTGAACCGATCTTACCCAATTTTTGCATACGTGTTTCTAGTTGGATTATAAGATGTTCTGCAAAATTTAAAGAAAATCGGGTACAATATGTCGTTTCTAGAGCGGAAAATGTCGAATCGGGAGCGACATTTGTATGGAGGCTATATCTAAATCAGAACCGATCTTACCCAATTTTTGCATACGTGTTTCTAGTTGGATTATAAGATGTTCTGCCAAATTTAAAGAAAATCGGGTACAATATGTCGTTTCTAGAGCGGAAAATGTCAAATCGGGAGCGACATTTGTATGGGGGCTATATCTAAATCTGAACCGATTTCCTCCAAATTCAATACCGATGGTCCTTCGCCAGAAAAAATAACTTCTGCCAAGTTTCATGACAATCGGACAACAATTGCGACCTGTAGAGTGCGAACAAGCTTAGATGGACAGCAGACGGACGGACGGACGGACGGACGGACGGACGGACGGACGGACGGACAGACAGACATCGTTAAATCGACTCAGCTGGTGATTCTAAGCCGATCGGTATACTTAAAGGTGGGTCTAGCTCGATTATTTCTTGGTGTTACAAACATTTGGCGCGAAACTAACTTATAATACCCTAGACCACGAAGTGGTGTAGGGTATAAAAAGTAAGGAAAGGCTAATGTCGGACGGGGCCAACTATGATTTTATCATGATACCCTCCACCTTCTATGTCATTACAATTCAATGCTTCAAATTAAATAGCGTTCGTCCTTGAATCTAAAACTTAGTTGTGCCAATTTTTGTAAAGTGTGGAAAACCAAACTACATCAGAAAACGATATACAATGTCCGCCTGCAAAATTTGTGTTACATAGTGTAATCCGCACTAATAATTCTTCGAAAAGAATAACAAACAATAAAAACTTGTAGGTGCACTTGGGTCTCAATAAGCAGTCGAATATACTCATATGAACGAATTTAGACGTTTAAAGAAGCCATCAGGAAGAAGAAAATCAGCCTTATCGTTTTATTCGAAAAATCCTCATTATTCTGAATTTTAAAGAACAACTCAACATCCATTTTTGTCTAAAATATGACATGTGGGTTTTATGAACTTCACATGCGACAGTTTTGACTTTTAACAAGATGAAAATCAAACGATGAGGCTTAGAATTATCACAAAGAATTGTTCAGCAATGAAATAACAGCATTTTCTAATCTAAATGGTTCGAGTCCAATATCCTGATCAGACGGTGAGTGACACTTTGAGGGCGAATTTGCTTCTCGATTATCACTTGTGGATTTTGATGTTTAACGAAACCGTGAAGATTAAAGTACTCTCATCGCTTGGCTTATCGAATGAAAATGCATTGTTCCTTAGAGTAGCCCACATAAATATGTCTTCCGATTTGACTTCCCTCTTATACTGCTCTTAAAAACATATTCCGAGAATGTGGACCTTACGCAACCCGTAAGAATACTCGTACTCATCAATCTGTGTGTATAAATCGCTAATACTATCATTACCAAAAACCTTGGAAGAACCAGAAAGCGAAAATGCTCCAACACTTACAAAATCTTTCACCTCGAATAACATCTTCAAGTATTCTTACACACAGTCATACTAAGAAGTGGAATAATTAGGGAATTATCTACTTATTTGTGTCATTTTGTTATTAAACCATTATTTAATAATTACAAGTAATTATGATGGTAAAGAGATATCATTACCCGGTATTGCAGACAGTAATGAGTTGTCATTAACCTGAGACGATATTGGAAGCAATTACTTACTCGCCGCCATACCAGGAAGTATAAAATAACTACTAACCCCCACGCCTGCGATCGAACTTCTTATTTAGATCATTTAGTTTATAAATTGTTATTTATTAATTATAAATAATGATGAGTACAAGGAGATGTCATTACCTTCTATTACGGACGGTAATGCGTTACACTTAACTAGGTTTTGGATTTAAGAGTATTTCATCAGCTTCAGTGTCGTTTGGGTGTCGCCCTTTTCATTTTTCTTCCGCATATCCCCACAATTAACACGATTAAACCCTCCCCCCTCAACACTTTTCACTCAGAAACTCATTTAGGGCTAAAGTTTATGTTTGAGGTTAAATTATAACACTCAAAGAGATTAATGTGATCTTTAATGTAATGGTCCATAAAATTTAAACTTTAATTTACAGCGAATCTGTTCGACAAAAATGAAAAAAAAAACTAACAACAAAATCAAATTTAAATACATACCTTGAACAGAAATCCTTAACTTTATTTAAAGGTTCAAGCGGTATTCGGTATTTACCAACTTGCTGGCTGTTGCCTCTCCACCTCGCGCGCGGCCAATGGATGTTAAATTGCTGGCTGGCTGGCCGGCTGGTTGGCTGACTGGCAGTCTGCCGGCATTGTTATTTGGCGATGGTAAATACAATGTGTGTCATTTGATTAATGAGGCCACGTTTAACCATCGATCTCCATTTAGCATTTACAAACTGACACGCGGTCTGCCGAAAAACAACCAAAAACACTGCTCAATGGCAACAGCAGAAAAACAACAAAAACAAATTACAGGAAAAACAGCCAAGCAGACCGTTCGTCAGATCCGACTTTGGATGTTTTTAATACCAACTGACAAACAAACATACAGATGCAGATACGGAGATACACTCCAATACTGAGATCCACATAAATTGCAATCACAAATAATGGCGGCAGCATTAAGAGCATATAAACAGCAGAACAACAGCAACAACACCGGCAACTGCAACAAATTGCAATAATAATGAATGACCAAAATATATATAAATAATTGTAATGGATGGTGGAATTGGTGGCTGTTTCGCTTTTCACGTCGTCCGTCGTCCATATTCTCTTCAATTCTGAGGTAAACAGAGGAAGCCGAACACAAAATCGAAGCAAAATACAACTGCAGCCGTCATTGGAACGAACAAATGGCAATGGTCCATTGAGATTTGAGATTTTCTGACCAATTATTATTATGATTTGGTGCAAAACTAATATTTCGTTCGCGAAATCCGTTTTGTACCTGATGGCAATCCATTGAGGTTTTGTCTTTCAGTTTCCTGTTAATTATGTCTACCAAACGCTACTAAAAGCTAATCGTTTTTCTACACAAAAATGCCGTGCCTGCTGTGAGCTGATCCAATTATTTGTGATATTTTTGGCCGAAATATTTTCACTTAGAACATAATATTTCCACACAACATTGCTGAACATTAAAAGACTTTAAACTAAGTAATTAAAAAATAAAAATATTTTGACCCAATGTTCAATTTAACAATTTAAATAAAAAGTAGTCTTTTGTCTCAGAAAAAATCCGGTAAAGCCACCAGATGATTTACACAGTTTTGGATATGTAGGTGGTAGGACTACTGGTTGACCCTCCACCTGATCACCTCGGTCTTGTGAAAGTTTGAAATTGGTGGCAAAAGTACAATTATGACAAAATTTTCTTGGCGATGTTTTCTTGTATTGTTTGCGATCTCATTATTAGCCTGTTTTTCAATTTGTTTGATTACTTATAACATAAAACTAAATAAACTATTGAAAATATCTAAAATAAAATATTTAATATCTGTGCAAATGTGTTATTTCAATTACGCCTGTAAAAACAAAACTTCCAGTGGCGACCATTTTAGTAAAAAATTCAAAATTTTGAAACATATTTTTCCTACTTAGCTATTTTATTGGAAAAATGTAAAAAAAACATTACTATTAAAGTCCTGGTGTTACCCTTTCCAAAATGGTATAATTATACCCTACACCACTTCGTGGACTAGGGCATTATAAGTAAGTTTTCCGCCAAATGCTTGTAACACCAATAAATAATCGAGCTAGACCCACCATTAAGTATACGGATCGGCTTAGAATCACCAGCTGAATCGATTTACCGATGTCCGTCCGTCTGTTCGTCTGCTGACCATCTAAGCTTGTTCGCACTCTACAGGTCGCAATTGTTGTCCGATTATCATGAAATTTGGTTACTTTTTTGGCCAAGGACGATCGGTAACGAATTTGGAGGAAATCGGTTCAGATTTAGATATAGCCCCCATACAAATGTCGCTCCCGATTTGTCTTTTTCCGCTCTAGAAACCACATATTGTGCCCGATTTTCTTTAAATTTGGTATAACATCTTATAATCGAACTAGAAACACCTATGCTGAAAGTGGGTAATATCGCTTCAGATTTAGATATAGCCCCAATACAAATGTTTCTCTCGAATCTTTAACCGATTTTGGCCAAACTTTACATATTATATTTCACCAATAAACATACATGTTGAAAGCGGGTCACATCGTTCCAGGTTTCAATATACCCCCATATAAATGTCATTTCCGATTTAACATTTTTTGTGAAACACTTACATTTACAGGATTCAAAAATCCTTCCCGATTTCACTTTTTTACCGAATTGAATTGTAGTGAGATAGAAAGTGGGGTGTATCATATAGTCGGCTCCATCCGACTTTAGCCTTTCCATATTTATTTGGGAGATGCCCATATGTCCTTACTTTGGTATAACCCAAATGGGGCCCCATTTTGCTCTATTACAGCTCTAGAAACTATATCTTACATCGGATCTTCATAAAATTTTGCAGATCATTATATGTTTCAACTAGGAATACCTACCGTGGATGAGAAATATATAGGCGCATGTTTTGGCACAGGCCTCAAGTGTTGTTATAGGCCCATTCAAATGTCCGTCCGATTCATCCTATTACCGCTGTATAATCTGTATTTATCATTGGATCTTGATCAATTTTTCCATATCATGTTATATTTACTTTACTCGGTATATCTGCTAGAAAATTGGATCAATTAATTTATTATTTACCATACTCATTAAATTTGACAAAAGATTAATTTATAGTAACTGTATAATTTATATGAACTACATACAATTTCTCCCATGAAATACCTGGGTTTAGTAATCAAAGCGAGGTATATACGCAGGGAGTGGTGTAGGGTATTATATAGTCGGCCCTGCACGACTTTAGCCTTTCCTTACTTGTTTTTAATTAATTTAATTGAAATTTATTGAGGCTTTTTTGAAATCATTTATGCTATATGGAATAATATATAATGGATTTTTTTAAAAACCATAATGTATTGATTTAATTACAATTAACAAATTTCAGCATCTTGCTTTATCTTAAATCGCTAAACCTCTTGCAATATTTTGTATCCGTGTTTGCTCCCGACACTAACGTAACATGAGATAATATCTCAACAAAAGAGTGTGCATAAAACTAAAAACTAATAATAAATCTAAATACTTAATATAAGTACATAAACAAAAACATAAACAAACAAAAAACTTAACTCCTATGGGATGCTGTGTCAGATTTTACAATTAATATGTGAATTTCTTTATTGAGTGAATATGCAAATATTTTCAAATAACGACTTACAACTTTTTTAGTCAATACGTGAATTTTTTTTTAATCGAGTGAATATGAACAAGTAAAAAGGTGTTAAGTTCGTCCTGGCCGAATCTTATATATTCTCCACCACGGAGTGCATTCCATAGTATTACCGGTAGATTAGAGACTGTCGACTTTACAAAGAAGTGAAGTAACATATTTTTAATAAGCATTACTACATTTGTTTACCATTTCAAACTATAAGGCATACTTAAATAAATGCTTTAAATAAATTGCGTTGCTTCATTATTATAATATCAATAGTTTATTACTATATATACAATACTACAATTGTAATCAAACAGTGAACACGAGGGAACAATCTTCAAAAATGTACTCTAAATATTAGGTGTATTGTCAGTCTTCATTATGGAGTAACATTTTCCCTCCGTGCCGATTTTTCCCATTTGCAATTTCTTGATTCAGCAAGAAACAGAGTGACTGTATCATATTGATAAGCAAAGTACAAATTTCAAAGATCTGATATGTTTCGCGTCCATATTGGAATGAACACATCTAATTTCACGATTCTAGGTACATCCGTTTGCTTGGTACCACTTTTATATTTTTTTAATTTTTACCATAAAAGTGCGAATTTGGAGAAATACTCATAGTTTGCGTGTCTACGAAGACAGACACATTGAATTTCATGATTCCATCTACAGCCGTTTGAGTGGTAAAAATTCTATCTCGTTTTGATCCTTAAGGTACGAATATCGAAATATATCTTGATTTTTCGCATCTACAAAGTCAGAGCAATGTACACACCTAATTTCACTATTCTAACTGCAGCCGTTTGCTTGGTGTCTTTTTATGTCCATTTGCCCTATTTTCTGCCAAAAGTACAATTTTCGAAAAATTCCTATAAGTTTCCGGTCTACACAGTCAGATGAATACATACACCGAATTTCATGATTTCAACTCCAGGGGTCTTGTTGGTACCATTTTTATCCCTCTTTTTCCAAAATTCAACTATTCAACCATTGGACTATTATTTGTGGGGTGCCCGAGACAGTCATTTGAATGAAATTATTTTCCGTTATTAACCGGAGGGATTGTACTTTCAAATAAAAAAAGAAATTTGAGAAAATGTTCAGTAGTTTTTTTTATAGCATTTTCATAAAAAAAGTTATTTGGCGGACCCAACTTAGTTGTCTACATAATTATAGGGATGTACACACCGAATTTTATGTTTCTAGCTGTTGTCGTATCATTGGTACCATTTTTATCCTTTTTTGGTGTTTTCATGGTAGTAGGGGAATGCCCGCAACAAATTTCAAGTGTATAAAAGCAAACATTTTCAAAAAAATTGCTTAAATGCTCTAAAAAATACCCTAAATAAAAATAAACAAGTAAGAAGGCGTTAAGTTCGGCCGGGCCGAATCTTATATACCCTCCACCACGGAGTGCATTCCACAGTATTACCAGCAGATTAAAGAATGTCGACTTTACATAGAAGCACAGTACCATATCACAGACAAAGTGATAAGAAAAGTATAAATTTTAAAGATATCCCCATTCGCCCCATTCTCCGCCCAAATGAACAAATTTCGAAAAAACCCTTTTTGGAGACTTCATAGTCAGAATGTATACACCAAATTTCATGATTTCAACTTCAGCGGTTTGGTAGGTCCCATTTTTATCCCTCTTTTTAATTATATTTCGAAAAATCCCTCTATTTTACGTGTCTATGCAATTAGAGGGATGTACACACCGAATTTCATGATTCTAGCTGTTGTCGTGTCATTGGTACCATATTTTATCCCTTTTGGTTCCATTTCGCCCGCTAAAACTTTTATTTTCTTCGTGGTGCTTCCAAGCTACAAGAGGAATGTGCGTAACAAATTTGAACTGTATGAAAATAAGAAATTTAATTAATAAGCCAAGGCTACCAATATTTGTATACTATGTATATATATAATGGAAATAATACTTCAATTCATAAAGTAAATATAAGGGAGCAATCATAAATACCCTAAATATTGGGGGATAGAGGGTGTATTTTCAGCTACAGTCGTTTGGTTGGTTGTATTTCCATCCTATTTTAATTTCAAAAGTATAAATTTTGAATATACCTTATCTCTCACGTACGCAGTATAAGACATCTTCATGATCCTACCATTTTTTGTCGTAAAAGCAACAAAATAAAGTACGAATTTGGAAAAAAATATTTTACGTGGCTATGCAGTCAGACGAATGTATACACCGAATTCCATGATTCTATCAGCGGCCATTTTGTTGGTACCATTTTTATCCCCTTTTTCCAATTTTGCCCCCTCAAGAGTACGACTATCTAAAATCTCTTTATTTTACGTATCTACACAATTAGAGGGATGTATTTGTGTATTTCATCATTCTAGCTTTATTCGTTTAGTTGGTACTATTTTTATCCCCTGTAGCCATTGTATCCCTTGAAAGTACGAATTTGGAAAAAAAACGTTTTATTTTTCGTGTCTACGCAGTCAGAGGAATGTATACTCCGAATTTCATGATTCTAGCTGCTGTCATTTGGTAGGTACTATTTTTATCCCCTTTTTCCATTTGAACCCCAAAAAGTATGAATTTTGGAAAGTTCATTTATTTTACGTGTCTACGCAATCAGAGGAATGTATATATCGAATTTCATTATTCTAGGTGCAGCCGTTAGGTTGGTACTATTTGTATCCCTCTATCCCCATTTAACCCCTTAAAAGTACGAATTTAGAAAAAAACTTTTATATTATGTATCTATTCTATTAGAGGAATGCACACGCCAAATTTCGTGTTTCTATCTGTTGTCGTTTGATAGGTACCATTTTTATCCCTTTTTGTCCCATTTCGCCCCCTACAAATAAAAATCACTCTATGGTGCCATTTTATGATATAAAGGGAATGCGCATTGCAAATATCAAGTAAATACAAGCTAATATGTTCAAAAAACATGCTGAAATACTCTAAATATTAGGGGTATTTTCAGTCCTTGTGAGGGAAAAATTTTTCCCTCTGGGCCGATTTCGTCCACTTTCAATCCCAACCGATCTACAACCATAAGACACATTTAAGCAAAATTTGAACCTCCTAGTTCATTTCGTTCGGCCGCTATCGTGCTTTCAACAGACAGACAGACAGACGGACATGGCTATATCATCTTAGAATTTTACCACGACCCAGAATATATATACTTTATGGGGTCTCCGATGAATATTTCAAGGTGTTACAAACGGAATGACAAAGTGAATATACCCTCATCCTGGAGGTGGAGGGTATAAAAATAGTCTCTGTTAGGGAAAAATTTTTCCCTCTATGTCGATTTCGCCCACTTTCAAGCCCAACCGATCTGCACATTTCTCATTTCGTTCGGAAGCTAGCGTACTTTCAACAGATAGACAGAGAGACGGACAGGCGAACATGGCTAAACCGTCTTAGAATTTTACCAGGATACAGAATATATATACTTAATGGGGTCTCCGTTGAATATTTCAAGATGTTACAAACGGAATGGCAAAGTGAATATATGCCCATCCTGGAGGAGGATGGTACAAAAATTTAATTTTATCATCGGACGTATCTGCTACAAATATGCTGTTTTCTTCCGATCATCTATCAAAATTAAGGAATGTTTTTATTTTTCTAAAAAATCACATTTTCATATAGTCTATAAATTATTTCAATTCGACTGTCCTTGTAGTCTCTCTCTTGGTGTCTTATTGAAAATAGTCCATAAATTACGAACCACAAAAAATGAAGCTTCAGTAAATATCTCTGATAAAAAAGTAAGCCTATGATACCCGTCGATATCATGTAGTCGACAGGCTTAAAGCATCGCCAGTTACAACATAATATGGATTTGAACTTTTCTGGTTTAAAATATCTAAATAAATGTAATTACTCGTAAACCACATCAGATGTACTGTTAGTTCTACACATGTGTCTATATTTTACCATATAATGAACTTGACTCCTGTTCACCAACGTAAATAAATTTTGTCAGAAATTTTGGCACTTTTTGCAGGAGACAGCCTTGGTGATATTACTCGACCCAGTCATGGTCTTGTCGGTAGTGAGAAATCAAAGTCTCATGAAATTACAGCCCAAATAGAAATATATTTCGGATGATCAAACAATTTAATTTTTTTAGCTAATATCGCCAACATTTATTAGGTGATGCCCACGCTGAATAAAACTAGGTGGTGTCACCCAAAGTTAAACCTGGACTGTATGGATGGTAAATTCTCATCTTTCCAAATGTGTTTATGTAGCACAATGACATCATTAACACGAACACACATAAATATTTCACATCATTTTTTTTTTTTTAAATCTTTTCCCAAATGCATTATTACAACAACAGCTAGCCTATTATAACCTTTGACCGGCAAAACCGTTATTAGTTAATTTAGTTTTAGTACATTGAAAAGCCATTCTATTTTAATTTACCATGTAGATGACACAGAGTTTTCCAGCCAGAGTGACTACGACGACGACACTCTGGCAAAAAAGAATGCACTCTAGTCACAACGTAAAGAACACGCACTTTTAACCCACCCATGCTCGGTGAGCTGCACGTTCCGGCAACTTTCCAGCAAAGGAACAAATTGCCGCGCGCATCCTAAACATGTTTAGTTTCTAAATCGTCGCGAAAAGAATGAAAGAAAGTTTACATGTTGAGTTGTGCCGTTATGGCAGCCCACCTTACTCGTACTGAGGATATGGGGGATACATGGAAATATTTCGTTACAAGTTTATAAAATTAGCCGAAAAGGTCTTCTTCTTCAAAATATGCCATCACAGGCAAATAACAGACGTACTCGTAATAACAAAGTGCTGTCTGTGCAAGACTGTCTCCTTGGCGCACAGTGCTTTGATGACATATAAAATATTGACAAGATAGAAAAGTGGGGAAATATAGTCACTTTTTAAAGAGCAAAAGTGCCTATGGCCAGGGAAACGTGTAAAGGTGACTTTGGACAAACAACGAAGTCTGGACAGCTCCTCACTAGTTTTTGATGCAAATATTCCAATTCGAGCCATTGTTCCTAAAGAGCCATCTTTACTAAATGCTTCATTAATTGTAACCCAGAGCACTGTGCAACAGTTCGCTTGCGTCCGTTCCCTCGCCCAAGAGACATCGCTCGCTGTACATGATGAGTTGATCTTTTCCTCGCCATTGCATACATCACATCAAACCAATTTCGCGCTTTAAATTTCTTAAAAGGTTCAACTTTACAACACCAACTCCAGCTCGGCATCATCATCATCAGCACCGCAACGGCTTCGCTAGTGACGTCGCTTTCTTCATGCTTACAAACCTTTTTGCCTTGATCCCAGTCAGAGACAATGTGCATTGTTTGCTGTGGACGGATAAGTAATGTTTTGCGTTGGTTCCGCATTGAAGCGGAGACACACTGAAAGTTTGGAGTGCAACTCAACTCATATTGTCACATACACGCGACATTGGCCATAATGTAAAAAATCCTGTTAATATTCTTGACGTTGTTGTAGCTGTGGCTTAGTCAAATTTAGGAGTGTTCCCATCGAAGTTTGGCACAGCCATCGCTGGCTACGAGTATTAAGAGTGATTGTTGTGAAATGATAATCGCATTTCGTGTGAAATTATTGGTGGGGATTAACATGAAAAGTAGTTCCTATATATATGGCAATATATGGTAATATTCACACGAACTACTTGCGAATACAATTTTTGGTTCTTTAGAAAAATCACCTACAATGGAGGGATATCCAGAGGGAAATTCTTCAAGATCAGGCGTAGGAAATACCTGACTCAAAGGACATACCAAATAATGTCAAGGATTTGGACCGAATATAACTACACTGAGAGAAAATACTTCGACAGCTAACCAAAACGTGAGAAATGGTGAGCGTACATAAAGGTTTTGGAGATGCGATAGATTTTTCTTTATTATTATTATAATTATAAATTTGTATCTCTCTACACAGGTTCAAAATTATTTTTTGTGTTCTTAATGAGAAAGGATTGACAAAACAAAAATGATGATTAGAAGAAGATAATAATGCGGCCACTTATACCCATCATCGGAACCAATATGTTAAACCTACTAAGTATTTGTATACCCTTCAGTAGGGTATTAATATGTCTTTGTGCATTTGTTTGTAACATCCAAAAGGAAACTAGTTAGACCCATCGTTTATTATACAGATCGGCTTAAAATCACTTTCTGAGTCGATTTAGCAATGTCCGACTGTCTGTCTGTCCGTCCATCTATTCTTGTAATCAAAGTATAGGTTGCAATTATTGTCCAATCCTTACGAAAAAAATTATGGCAAAATTAAGGACGGACGCTATTTAATTTGAAGCAAATCGATTCAGATTTAGCCATCATATAGATTTTGCTCCCGATTTGACGTTTTGCGCTCTCGAATCCATATGTTTTGCCAGATTTTCTTCAAATTTGGCACAGCACCTTATATTTGAACTATAAAATTCTCTGGTGAAAATGAGTCAAATCGGTTCAGATTTATTTATATAGCTGTCATACAAATGTCTCTACCGATTTGACTTTTTTCGCTCTAGAAGCCATATGTTGAACCTATTTTATTCAAATTTGTCACAACAACATAACATTGTGAAAGAGGGTATCATCGGTCCATGATGTAGGACACTTTCCGAAATCGTCACCTAATTGCAATATCGTAGAATGTGAATGATATCATATAGTCGGCCTCGCCCGACTTAAGCCTTTTCTTACTTGTTTTCTTCCTGCCGCAGTACTTCAACGACCAAGCCTTCAAAGAAAACATGAACCAAGTGTCATTTATACATATTCCCATTGTTCCATGGAGGACTATAGTGCATATCTGAGGACAAATCCGACCTTTCAGCCACCCTCTCGCGCTTACAGCTCGATTAAATATACGGCTTCAGCGAATGGGTACCTATAATGTAAATCTGTGGCAAACTCCATCGCTGTTCTGACCGGCCAAAGAATGAGGGTCTTCAAAGTAGATCCAATCTTCGCCAACTCCGATCCTTCATTTGTTTCCATAAAAGTTCATGTCCATAAAAGTGTAACTTCGAACAAACAATTCAGACTGAGCAGCTGGCCAATGACTATGACTATGCCATCTTTGAAGACCATCAAACGGCCCTTTAGTCTCTATGATCCATAAAAGTCCACAATCAGGGATCCATGTAAGTGTAAGTTCGTACAGACTGGGCAGCTTCCCGACGACTGACAAGGTAAGTTTGCAACCAGCCTAAGAATGAGATAGTTCAAAGTAGATCCAATCATCACCAACTCGTCTGATCTTTCGACCAGACTAAGTTATCTGTCCTCTTATATGGAACCTTGGATTGTGAGATCGATCACGAGATCGATCGAGGTCTATTAACCAGATGCCTAGATTGAGCGCATGTGCTTCTATAATGTCAGTCATAGTAGAATCATTCCTCGCAAACTCTTTCGTTCGTTTCCATAAAACTCCATAACCAAGGATCCACAAGTGTAACTTCGAGCAGACATCTCAGACTGTGCAGCTCCACACTAACTTCACCTCCAGGAATAGATGTTATGCTGTTAGCGATCTGCGATGGCCTCTACCAAGGTATCCAAGTAAGGTGAATACCGAAAGGATTACAAATCTTTGTAGACAATCAAACAGCTCCTTAACGTCTAAGATATAACCACATAACATCTTCCCTAGCAAGTCCGTGTATTGAGGAGAATAAATGGTGGCAGTAAAGTGAAAAATTGAGAAAATCGGTTTTGGAAAAATCCGCGTAACTTTCTATCATATAAAGAGCACAAAAATATTTTTTGATTGCAGACTACATAGGGAATATTTGTGATAGAATTGTTTCAGAAACACAGATAGAGAAAGTTGATATATGTGTAATTGTAACCGCGAATTTTGTATTTTTGAAACAATTGCAGCTTTTTACGCTACTCACTACATACACGTTACAAGCGACATTGATTATTAATATATAGGGTCCGCCAAATAACTTTATTTTGAAAATGCTATAAAAAAACTACTGAATATTTTCTCAAATTTCTTTTTTTATTTGAAAGTACAATCCTTCCGGTTAATAATGAAAAATAATTTCATTCAAATGGCTGCCTCGGGCACCCCACAAATAATAGTCCAACGGTTGAATAGTTGAAAAAAAAACGTTAGATGGCGGACCCCATACCACTGTCTCCTATGATTAACTTTTTCCGCTCTAGAAACCACATATTTCAACAAATAACTTTTTTTGTGAAAATGCTATAAAAAACTACTGAATATTTTCACAAATTTCTTTTTTTATTTGAAAGTACAATCCTTCCGGTTAATAATGGAAAATAATTTCATTCAAATGGCTGCTGAGGGCACCCCACAAATAATTGTCCAACGGTTGAATAGTTGAAAAAAAAAACGTTAGATGGCGGACCCTATAGAATTATAACTTCGAATGAATACAGGCTATAAAACATAAAACATAAATGCTATAAAACATACGGCTCCTTAGAGTATTGGTGGCGTATGAGTTATTTATTGAGGAAAATATTACTCATTCGCCTAGTTATGTGAAAAACCGTCGTAATCGGTTTCGATATTTTATTGCATATATATAAATAATTTAATAATATATATATAATAAATACAAACATTTAGACATTACATAATTAAATATTAATATTAATAGATTTTAAAGCACAGATGAATTATTTCCCAAAATTGTTACGAAAAATCCCCAATTATCCCCAAAATATCAAAAAGTTGTTTTATTTTAAAGAATTCGACAAAAACAAAAACAAATTATGAATGACTTGTGTATTCGTCAATGACCATGGAATATTTTGATCATCTTTGTCCCCAAAATAGCCATGAAATATCCCCATTATAAAAATATTGTTTTATTTAAAAGAACTCGAGTGCAAAATTGTCTAAAATGTGAGAGAAACAGTTCGATAAAGTCAAAAAGAGAAATTAGGTTTTTTTTTTTCAATTTACAAAATCTGAAAAAGGTGAAAATCTGTAATACCAAAAAATAAAATAAAATTGTTTCTGAGAGTTATTGAAAAATATTGTAAAAAAAACTAAAAACCAAAATTTTACTTTTCTTTAAAATCGAAAAGTACTAAACGCAGTCAATTTTGGGCTAATTTGTAAAATATATCCGATTGCTCGATTTTCAATGTTTATATATCAAAATAATCATTGTTCTCCTTGTCTAATTTCAATTTTTTACAGAACTGCAAAATGTTTTGTAGAACAAAAGTTATTTCCTTTTTCAAGTAATAAATTTCCTTTTTCAAGTAATAAATTTACAGACTATTAGAAATAAATTAAGTTAAAGTCAAATATTATATATTTTTCAAAGTACTTCGAATATCCCCACAAAATCCCCGAAATATTTTATAAAATCCTTACAAAAATCACCTGCCCACATTTAATTTTTTTGTCCTTATGACCATCATAAAATCCCCACATATGACATTTCCTCTTAGGATTGGTAGAGTATGAGTTATTTATTGAGGAAAATATTACTCATTCGCCCACTTATGTGATATACCGTGAACAAAGCTTTCGTTTGTTCTCTATCTCCATAGTTGATCGATATTAATACACTTTAAAGCAAAATGACTAACCTAGAAAAATGGAAGAAATGATTATTACCGCTGGATTCAGCAAAACGGCTACTATTATTGGATTAAGAGAAATAGAATTAGATTTATATAGAGCGTGCCAAGTTTTTATTTTTTCCCACTAGCACGGTATTTTTAAGAGCTTTAATTACAAACTTTATTACAATTTATTTATATTAATGAAAGGAAATGAACAATAACGAATATTTTTTGGATCGATAATAAAGATTTTTTAACGATTTTTCACTGAAATTTTGGTTGATTTTGAAAAAAAAATAGTTTAAGAAAAAAATTATCATTTCATTTTAACTCTCACACAGTTGCTAACAAATACATCTAAGAATACTATTTTAACATTTCAAAAAATGTTTTGTGATCGTTTCAAATATTAAAATAAAATAAATGAAATTGCAAAAACTCTAACGAATCTAATGGGGCGTTTGCATACCAATTCAATATCATAAAATTACATTCAAATCCAGGTGTAGTACTTTAAAATCGTTAAAGTATTTCAGGAGTTACACACACCTTTAAAAAAATCATAATTTCACCAAAAATTAAATTAAAATATTAAATTCGTGAAATATATTTTTTTCAGAAGTACGTATAAATTATTATTTTTATTTTTTTTTCAAAAATACGTATACAATTTTTATGAGAAGGAAACATACATCAATTTTCATAGCAATCCAAGCTGTCGAGGTCAGTAATCGTACCACTTGGCATGGAATGACTCAAGTGCCTTGTGACAAAATTCTTAATTTTCGATCCACACTAGCGTCTACAATTTCACATTTTTTGAAAATCGGAAATGCAGCTAGCTAGGATGTACATGATATAGTTCATGCCGAGTTCAACTATCGACATCGTGTAGTCCACACTTTGCGACAGCGAAAGAAATTAAAGAGAAATTCTCAGTTTCATTGGACCATGTCGGTCCAAATGATAGACCGAGCCTGCCTTCATGTTATCAACATAACCTGAAGTAGGGCTTAAAATGCTTCTGTACCAGTTGTACTTATTACTCTCCTGATGCTGCCCACACTATTTCTTCCTTTTTTCTTGTGAGTTATATTTTTATTTCAACAATTTTTATTGTTACATCCAGCATCTTTATCCAGGTCACTTAAAACTTTCCAACTCTTCCTTAATTTTATGAACCCATTTTGCTTAACTAAAATTCTTGTTTGGATCCAATGTTACCCAGGCCTAATCATGTCCTACAATCTATAGCTGTTTAGAGCTAGAAACTAGAAAAAAATCGTAGAAACTGAAAATTTCCCATAATTAACTTTTAATTGTCACTCCATTTCACATTTAGCCCACATTTTGCGGAATCGAGTCGTACTCTGTCTCCAACTCCAACTGATGCTGTGACGCTGTGTCACAGATTCTTGCGGCCTACCAGGCCATAACAGGCACATGCAGTGCTGTTGTTTGTGCACTGCCAAATTGTGGAGATGACAACAATCCATTTTAACTGAAAATAGAATTTCACTTGTAAACATGGCTTAAACGTTTTATCACATGTCTCAAGTAGGCGTTACAACGACATATTCTTTGGTTGTTGTTGATGGCGATGGTGTTGCCATTGCTGTTGCTGTTGCCTGTCTACCTTTATTCCATCTCTAGCTCTTTAATGGAACATGGTGTTGCTGTTGTTGCGGTTGTTGTTTCTACCTTGCTGTTGTACGAAGTTTGTGTAGATGGCCTTTTTTCATCTGCTTAATTTCTTTCGCAGCAGAGAAAGAGAGAGTACAGACAACAAGAAAAAAGGAAACGAAATTGAGCTAAAACACAACAAGTTGTATGAAATTTATCGGGTATAAAGGTGGGTGGTTAATGCTGTTAAGAGGTGGTTCAACATACACTCAGAGAAAGAGGGATAAGTTCTACACAACTGTGGATTAGGATATCTATAAATTTGAAGAAACTCGCAACAGAAATTAGAATTTAGGAAATAAATTATCAGAAAATAATACCCTAGACCACGAAGTGGTGTAGGGTATAATGATCCGGAATTCCGTCGAAAAATCATCTTGACTGATGAGGCCCATTTCCACCTCGGTGGCCACGTCAAGAAGCAAAATTGTAGCATCTGGGGCTCGGAAAACTCAAGAGTTAGTGTTGAGAAGCCTCTCCATCCTCATCGTGTGACTGTTTGGTGCGGTTTATGGTCCGGCGGGATCATTGGACCTTACTTTTTCGAAAATGAGGTTGGATCAACAGTTACGGTGAATGGAGTGCGCTATCGAGAGATGATTAATGATTTTTTATGGTCGGAGTTGGATGGTATTGATCTGGACAATGTTTACTTTCAACAAGGCGGCGCTACGTGCCACACAAGCAACGAAACCATTGCTCTTTTACGGGAAAAGTTTCCGGACCGTGTTATTTCTCGAAGAGGTGATAACAATTGGACACCGAGATCTTGTGATTTAACACCTTGCGACTTCTTCCTTTGGGCCACGTGAAAGATAAGGTCTACGCCAACAGCCCAGCGTCGATTCAAGGCCTCAAGGATAGAATTCGTGATGCTATCGAGGACATAGGGCAGCCACTTTGCGATTTGCTTATGGAAAATTTCATGAAAAGAATATGGTCCTGTAAGCGTGGTCGTGGTGGTCATTTGGCTGATGTTGTTTTTTGACTATTAACGGCATACCTTCCTCTTTATTATGAAATAAACATCCGATCATTTATCTCAAAAAATGACATTTTTCTTTGAATACCAAAATAACACCACTTGTTGGAAAACCCTGTATTAACAACTATTTAAAAATCCCCTTTAATGTATTTATTTTGTTAATTTTTTAGTTTTTAGAGGGGGAAACTTGATATGTTCATGCTAACCTTACAGATAGAAGCATGGAATTTAAATTATTTATAACATGTATTATTTTCTTTTATATGATATCCACATCGTCTTATAATGACTCGCAAAAGTACGAAAATAAATTACTATAAAATTTATATCCATTTGGTAATATTTTCTCATTTTAGTTTCCAAAGCATATACATAATTAACTTTTACAATTTTTGTGAGACATACAGAAGTGATATGCATTTCAAATGAAAGAAAACATTATCTGTTGAATATACTTTAAATTTCATGCGTATTTATACATCTTATCTTATTTAATTCATTCATGTTTTAGTTTTTAAGGGGGACACTTTATATATTAATGCTAAACTACTACAAATTTAATGTATTTTTTAAAAATACTCGCAAATATAGGAAAATAAATTATTAAAAAATCTATATCCATTTAGTAATATTTTCTCTTTTTAGTTTCCAGAGGATAATATACATGCTTTAATAATATTATATTATTAATTATTAAATTTATTTTTGTACTTCTTTGTTTGTGTGACAGAAAAAATTATATTGGTATCAAATGAAAGGGAACAATATATGTTAAAAATACTTTAAATTACATGCTTATAGCTGTAATAGTTTAGTAATAACAACTACTTCAAAATTTCCTCCTTTAGTATATTTAGTTTATTTGTGTTTTACTTTTTGGTGGAAAACTTTAAATGTTAATGCTAAACTAATTCAGGTAGAAGCATGAAATTTAAATTATTTAAAACAGATATTATTTTCTTTCATTCGATGTCAATATGGTCTTAATATGCCTAGCTAATGTGAAAAACTAAATTATTATAAATCGATATATATTTGGTAATATTTTCTCTTTATAGTTTCCAAAGGATATACACGTTTTAATCATTTATTTCTGTGAGTTACACAAAAGAGATATCATAATCAAATGAAATAGAACAGTATAAGTTAAAAACACTTTAAATTCCATGCGTATAGCTGTAAAGATTTAGTATTACCAACTACTTCAAAATTCCCCCCTTAGTTTATTTAGTTTATTCATGTTTTAGTTTTTAAGGGGACACTTTAAGTGTTAATGCTAAACTAATACGGGTCGTAGTATAAAATTTACAGTATTTATAGTAGATATTATTACCTTTCATTTGATATGGACACCGTATTAATACGACTCGCAAAATTATGACAATAAATTACTGTAATATCTATATCCATTTGGTAATATTTTAATAATTTATTTTTGTACTTCTGTGCGGCATACACAAGTTATATGAGTATCAAATAAAAGAGAATAACATCTGTTAAAAATACTTAAAACTTAATGTTCACCCCTGTAAGAGTTTAGCATTACCAAATGTTTAAATTTTCACCCTTAAAACTAAAACATGAATACTCTATGGAGGAAATTTGGAAATAATTGTTAAATCTAAAATATTACAAATATAAGCATGAAATTTTAAGTGTTTTTAACGGATACCTTCTCTTTCATTTGATATTCATATCGTCTTGATATGAATCGTAGAACTACACAAACAAATTTTTATAATATCGATATCCTTTGGCGTTTAAAAAGGAGAAAAGATCAAATGAAACAAGTAAAAACGCCGCTAAGTTCGGCCGGGCCGAACTTTATATACCCTCCACCATGGATTGCGTTCCGCAGAGGTTGTCGATTTTCGTAGAAGTGCAGTAATAATACAGGAAAATGTAAATTTTTTAATATAGCCAATCCAAAACAAATACAAATGTTGAAAAAATAATTTTATAAATAAATATAATATTTTTATTATTTCAAGTCACGCTAATAACGCAAGGCTACCGATACGTTTACACTATATATATCGAAATAATACTACAAGTCAATTAAAAAAATAAATATTCTTATATTTATATTTTCCAAAAAGCTTAAATAACATAAATATTGGTAGATATTGGGTTCTTCAGTTGTTTGTATTTCTTTTCTATTTTAATTCCACGCGTACAATTTTTTCTATATCACGCACATAGTGCAGAATAACCTAACTTCATGATACAACCAATTTGGGAAAATCTTTTTATTTTGCGTGTCTACGAAGTTAGAGGAACGTATACACCGAATTCCATGATTCTAGCTGCGGCCATTTGGTTGGTACCATTTTTATCCCATTTTTCCTAGTTTACCTCCTTAAGAGTACGACTTTATAAAATCTATTTATTTTATGTGTCTACGCAATTAGAGTACATACCGAATTTCGTCATTCAAGCTTTAGTCGTTTAGTTGATACTATTATAGTCCATTTGTATGAAAGTACGAATTTGGAAAGATCCTTGTATTTTTCGTGTCTACTCAGTCAGAGGAATGTATACTCCGAATTTCATAAATCTAGCTGCGGTCATTTGGTTGGTACTATTTCTATCCCCTTTTTTCCTTTTTAATTCCAAAAAGTTCGAATTTCGAAAAATCCGTTTTTTACGTGTCTACGCACACATACATACACATTTGCACATATGTGCAAATATGGAAAAATCCTGCGATCTAGGGTAGTGCTACTTTGTAATAATATACAAATATCACAATTAGTCCGTCCAAACTTAACACCTTTTTGCTAGCTTTCTTTAATTCATTAAAAAGTACTTGAATAAATTGAAATATCCATTGAATTAATTAATATATTAATTGAAATGTTTAGAATCAAAATTAATTCAAAATTGACTCAAGTAACGCATTTTTTAATACAACTTTAGTTTCAATTTTTTCTGTGCGGCATTGATTAAAATATTCATTTTTTCGTTCGAGTGTGCCCAGCACAATAAAACACCATTCATCTGACTGGCTGTGGCTGGCTGACTGACGGACTGACGTGTTTCCAAGGCTCTAAGGCTTGGCTTGGCTTTCAAAGAATGTCGCTATTTGGCACTTTTAAACAGCCACAAAAAAGTCCCCCCGAAAAAAAACACGAACAACATTTTATTGTTTTTCTTTCGTTGTGTGGTTGGTGTTGTTGCTCAATCTGCTAACGAAGCCGAGTCAGCCCGCCAACCTACATTTTTCCATAGGCTGATGCCTTTCTTCAACAGACGGCGATGGCCACTTTTCCTCTGGTATTTTAATTGATTTGTAGTTACCAGACATTTAAAAGTGTTATTGGAAATGTTTCGTTGTTTGCTGGTGTTGTATTTTTCGCTTCGTGTTTTTTTTATTTCATTGCTTTGCCTTGCTTTTCTGGCACTCTAGAAAGTATTGGTGGTATTTTTTCTAGGTGTTCTTTTTATCTCCTGTTAACATTGTATGTTTAATTATTTATAGCTGGCCACCATACAGCTGGCAACAACAACAACAGCAACAACAATGGAAGACTAAAAGTGGAAAGGAAAAATCAATTATCCGCATTATCCTTAATGATGGCAAATAAACCATGAACCGTGCCGTGCCGCGTGCTGTGGTGCGGTGGGCCGGCCAACCAATGGTCAGGCCATCACAACGAACGATGGCGGTTTATGGTTCATTATGCTTTAAATTGAGGTTCAATTGCCCCGCAGCGGTTTCGTGAGTCATTTTAAGCTTTTAATGCCACTTCTGATTAACTGTAAATAATAGGTTAGCAATTGTGTTTATGTTTATTTTAATCCATTTAATAAGAATGTCCAGTAAAGTACACTGTTTTGCAGAAAGATTTAAAGGAGGTGTATAAATTAAAGTTACTTTTGGGTTGACTGTCATTGGAAAGTTTATTAAATATATATGTATGTCAATGGCGACGTGTTTTAAAAATTTCAATCTAATGGTGAAACATTTCTTCCTATCACTATGAAACATTGCACATTTGGTGTAAGGACGGATTTGTTTGGTGTAAGGAATAATTCATCTACCTACAGTCCCATTTTGATCACAAAATTATAAATCCATAATCTTTCGAGTTGATTGTGTAAACACATAATTTTATGATTCCTCATACCCCGGTTTACTTTTATCGCTCTAGAACCCACATCTTACATTAGATCCTGAAAAACTTTACAAATGATGTTATATTTTAATAAAGAACACTTTTTATGTTTTAATGGGCGCCACTTTTCTATTATTGTCCCTCTGGGACCCACATTTTACATCGGAAGTCTATCCAATTTTGCAGATTATATTATATTTCAACTAAGAATACATACTACGAAAGTCAAATATATTGGTTCATATTTCGGTATACCCCCATACAAATTGGGCCCCATTCTACGCTATTACAGCTCTTTTGCAGATTATATTATATTTCAACTAAGAATACATACTACGAAAGTCAAATATATTGGTTCATATTTCGGTATACCCCCATACAAATTGGGCCCCATTCTACGCTATTACAGCTCTAGAACCCACATCGTGCATTACATCTCGATAAAACTTTGCAAATCATGATATAGTTCAATAAATAATACCATTTTTTACTATTACCCCTATAGGATCCACATTTTACATCAGAAGTTTATCAAATTTTGCAGATTATATTATATACATACTAAAGGGTGTTTTTTTAGCTATTATCTTTTTGGCAACACTGGTTTAAACAGCTGACGCACGTTTCGTGTTTTGGTTCACTGTCAAACATCTTCAGTTTGGTCTATAATTTAACCATGAATCGTCTTACAAACGAACAACGCTTGCAAATTATTGAATTTTATTATCAAAATGCGTGCTCTGTTAAGAAAGTTCGTTTACCGAAAAATTGTGTTCAGCGACGAAGCTCATTTTTCGCTCAATGGGCACGTAAATAGGCAGAATTGTCGATTTTGGGGTGAATATCAGCCAGAAGCATTGCAAGAGCTACCAATGCATCCTGAAAAAGTCACAGTTTGGTGCGGTTTATGGGCTGGTGGCATCATTGGACCGTACTTCTTCAAAGATGATGCGAATCGTAACGTAACTGTGAATGAGATGATATCCAACTTTTTTTGCCCAAAATGCAAGAGCTTGACTTGCATGACATGTGGTTTCAACAAGACGGTGCCACATGCCACACAGCACGCGCAACAATTGATTTATTGAGAGACGAGTTTGGTGAACATTTTATTTCACGTTCGGGACCGCTCAATTGGCCGCCTAGATTATAATTTAACGCCTTTAGACTATTTTTTATGGGGCTATGTTAAAGCTCATGTCTATAAAGACATTGGAAGACAACATTGAAGCATTTATTCGTGAGATACCGGCCGAAATGTTGGAAAGAGAATGCCAAAATTGGACTAAGCGGATGGACCATTTGAGGCGCAGTCAAGGTCAACATTTGCATGAAATAATCTTCAAACATTAAATTATATGGACCGTACTATCGATTCAAATAAAGATTTCATGAATTTTATGTGTTTTTTTTTTGAAAAACTTTCCTATAGCCTTTAAAAAAATCACCCTTCATAAAGACGAATATATGGGTCCATATTTTGGTATAACCCCCATACAAATCGGGCTCTATAACCCACATCGTACATTGGACCTCAGTATAATTTTGCAGAACATGTTATAATTCAACTAAGAATACCTACTTTGAAAGTGAGATATAAGGGCCCCCTTTTTTATTATTACCGCTCTAGGACCCACGTTTAACAGATTATATTATATTTCAACTAAGAATACATACTATGAAAGTCAAATATATGTACCCACACTTTGGCATAACCCAATTGGGGCACCCATTCTCTATTACAGCTCTAGAAATTGCATCTTTAATCGGATCATCATATATTCCAACTAGGAATACCTACCGTGAATGAGAAATATATAGGCCCATGTTATGGCACAGGCCCCTTTCAAATTCATTCTTCCCTTTCATTCATCCCATTTTCCTCATTCCCCCTTAAAACTGCGAATGTTGCCCCTTTAAAGCACGAATATCGAAATATCTGTATATTTTTCGCGTATACGCCGCCAGAGCGAAGTAGATACCAAATTTCATCACTCTAGCTACAACCGTTGGTACCATGTTTATCCCCTTTCGCCCGTTTTGTTTTAAAAGGCACAAACTCCTTTATGGTCGGCATTTACAGAGTCAGAAGAATATAGATAGGAATTTTATGATTCCAGCCACATCCATTTGGTCGGTACCATTTTCATCCCCTTTTCCATGTTGCTCCTTAAATGTACCCAATATCGAAAGATCTGTATATTTTCCGCGTCTTCCCCGCCAGAGCGAAGTATATATGGAAATTTCATTACTCTTACTACTGCCATTTGAATAGTACTATTTTTATCCCCATTCTCCCGATTTGTCATAAAAGCGCAGATGTCGAAAAAGTCCTTTATGTTCTACACAATCACCTGTCACAGAATGTGAGCTTTTATGATTATAGCGGCAGCTATTTGATCGGTACCAATTTTATTAAACAGGTATAAAATTGGTGCTAATATTTCCCCCTTAAAATTACGAATATCGAAAGATCTCTATTTTGTGCCGTCTGAGCAGTCAGAACAAAGTACATTTCTCTACATCCAGTACCATTCGTTCCAATTTCTATCCCCATTCGCCCGTTTTGTCCTAAAAGCACACATTTTGAAAACCTTCTTTTATGGTCCGCATTTACAGAGTCAGAAAAATGTAAATAGAAAGTTTATGATTGCAGCCATCACCATTTGGTTGGTACCAATTTTATATCTTTTTCTTCATTTTCCCCTTAAAAGTGGGAATATAGAAATATCTTTATATTTTTCGCAATTCATTACTCTAACTAGAGCCGTATGATTGGTACCATTTTTATCCCCATTCCCCGCTTTGCCCTAAAGGCACAAATTTCGAAAAAAATCTGTATGTTCTGCATCTACATAGTCACAGAATGTTTTCTCGCTACGTAGTCAGAGCGAAGAGTACACCGAATTTCATTACTCCAGCTACATCCGTTTGATTTGTACCTTTTTATCCCTTTTTGTCCCGTCTTTTCCCTAAAATTAAAAATTTCAAAAAATTCATTTTTGAGGCTTGTCTACACAATCAGAGGAATGTACACATCAAATTAAGTGAATCTAGCTGCAGTTATTTGGGCGGTACCAATTTTATCCCTTTTACCCTCTTTAAACAATTGCAATCCCAACCGATCTACCATAAGACGTATAATTAGAAAATTTGCTCAAATTTCATACTGTCTGCTGGGTTTTCATTATTCATTAGAATTTTTAATAAAAACCTTGCAGGATATCACATTGTCGGCCCTGTATTACTATAGGTTTTTCTTACTTATTAATCACAAAATCCATTCTCCAACTATACCGGTATGTTAATTCATTTGCCAACTTTTCTCATTCTATTTTCATTAAAATTCTTCGCATCGTTAAGCTATTCAAGTGTATTTATTAAGATTTCCCTAGCATCCTCGATGTTTAGCGTTTGATCTTTTACTGCAACGGACAGGGCTGTAATAATAATCATCATCATTCTGAGTTATTAAGAAATTTCCATAAAATCATATTTCAGCAATTTTTAATTTTCTATGCTCTCTCGTAGCATAATTTTTCTATTCGCCGTGTTTTTTTGCTCTGCACAGATTGCCGCATTAAAGCCTACCTACACTAGGAGGGAAGGAAGACCAGACTTGATTATTACTTTCAACTGCTACCTTTTTGCACTGTAAGTTTTTCGTCGCCGCCGTCGTCATCGTCGTTGTCGTTTTTGTTGTCTTACTGTCTTACAATAAAAGGGTAAAACACTTGTTTACTTTCCTACCAATCCCTATCTACCTACCTTCTTGCTGGTATTAGCGGTGTTGTTGTTGTTGTTAGTGTTCTATGCATAAATAACTTGAAGTTTTTGTTACAAGCGCAAGTGGAAAAAAAGATGGAAGTTGCCTATACATTAATGTGGTATGTGGCAGCCACCATTACTGGGCTACACTCGAGGAATACAATGTCCAATTAATAGAAAAATATAAATGAATATTGGTCTGAATTTGTATACACTCCACGAGAGTCTTTTGTTTTTGTTAATTATACCGATCGACTTAGAATCACTTTTTGAATCGATTGAATCGTCCGTCCGTCTGTCCGTCCTTATATTCTTGTAATTAAAATACAGGTCGCAAGCCAGAACCAAATGAAACTTTGCTCAACGAAGTTTCTCGAGATAAGGACGAACGCTATTTAATTTGACGAAAATCGGTTCAGATTTAGATATAGTCCCATACGAATTTCGCTCCCGATTTGACTCTTTTCATTCTAGATACCACATATCTTAACAGATTTTCTTCAAGATTGGTAAATTATCGTATATTTCAACTGTAAACAGCTATGATGAGAAGGGGTAAGATCGGTTCAGATATGTATATAGCTCACATACAAATTTCGTTCCTAGCTTGACTTTTTCGGCCTAGAAATCCCATATTTTCACCGATTTTCTTCAAATTTAGCACAACGCCTTATATTTGAACTAGAAACATCTGTTGATAAAGTGGCTCAGATCGGTTAAGATTTATATATATTTCTCATACAAATGTTTCTACCGATAGGATTCTTTCCACTCTAGAAACCACACATTTTAACGGATCTTCTTCAAATTTGGCAAAATATCTTATATTTCAACTAGAAACCCTATGGTGAGAATGGGTCAAGTCGGTTCAGATTTTTGTATAACTCCAATAGAAATTTCGTTCCCGGCTTGACTTTTTCCGCCCACAAAGTATTTTCTTCAAAATTTCCATAACACGTTCCTCTTTAACTGGATGCACCTATGATGAAAGTGGGTCTCTTCGTTCCGTGTTTGTATATAGTCGGCATACAAGTATTCTTCTCTATTTGACAAAGCGGGTCAGGTCACATACCAAAACCTTTCCCAATTTCACTTTTTACCGAATTGAATTTTATTCGGGTAGAAAGTGAAGCGTTTCATATAGGCGGCCCCGCCCGTCTTTAGCCTTTCCTTACTTGTCTTTTTATTATAAAGGTTGTAATAATTCAAAGACCTCTTCTTCCTACTTCAATGTGAATTAATTTTAATTTTTGTCAGGGATGAACACTGAGTAAACATAAACATCAAAAACTAATTTTAAAATTAATAAATACATTTCTTGTTCTTTAAATGTGAGGGGCTATATCCTTCCCCAGAAGACTATTTGGTACGCCAATGTATATTCATTCTGTCATTCCGTAGGAAACGCCTTGAATTATTTGCAGGAGTCCCCTAATATATATATATTCTGGGTCGTTGACAAATTCTTAGACGATCCATTTGTATGTGTGACCTTGAGATTGAAAATGGGTAAATCGGATCAGAGGGAAGTTTTTCATACGTTTAGGAGTAGAAATAGGACAACAAGGATAAAAATAGTACGAAACAATCGACGATATTTGTGTACGTTCTGAATCCGACTAATTCCGTAGATACGTAAAATAAAATGAATTTTTGAAATTTATACTTAAAAGTGGTGAAATAGTAAAAGATATATATCCGTTGAAGTTGCAATCATGAAATTCGGTGTATACATTCCTTTAGCTGTATAAAGAAATTTTACAAAATTGTTACTTTTAGGGTAAAATGGGGCGAAGGTGGGTAAAATGGAACCAATCAAATAGATTCACTAAATTCTGTGCAAACGGCGCTCTGACTGCGATATGCGAAAATTATATAATAATGAATAAGAGTGGTGGCCAAAACATATGCAACTAAGAGTGACTTATTTTAATATACTCTGTAATTTTGTAAATTTGAATCCAAAAGATAACAATGTTGTTTAAATATCAATTAATAAAGCATTAAGATTTCAAATAAATGACAAAATGCATATATTCTGTGAAAATGTCTTTGTACTCGGCATTTTTAGCGATAAATGCAAAAATTGGTTTGAACATATGCAACTCGACAATATTGTTTTAAAGACATTTTTTAAATTTCTTTTGGTCAGTCGTTGTTCGTATTAGTAATTAATAAGCCTGTGTAAAGAAATTTTAAGGAATATTCAATTTTATTTTGTTATTTTTTCTATTGGATTTAAAATAGGGTTTGAATTGAAATGACGTGCGATAAATTCGAATCATAGCTCATACAACGAATGGTGGCTGCTTTTTTTGTAGAATATAACACAGAGACATTGTCCAGAAATATAATGCTCATAACAGTTCAATATTTCGTATTATTTCCAATTTAGAAAAAAAATCACAAATTTCTGTTGTACACTGAGGTGGTCAACCGCAAAAGATAAGTGCTCGGACGGAAAATTTTATGAACAGGCTTGTGAAAAATGACTCATTTTTCTCTTCCTACAAACGAACTGAACAACTTCTAGTCCCAGTTTTTGCTCGAAAAATCTTAATGCTTTTTTTAATATTTATTTAAACATCATTGTTTTCTTTGTAATTAAAATTTACAAGCTTCTAGAGCATATTAAAGTAAGTCACACTTAGTTGCACATCTTTTGGCCTCCAATCTATATCATTTTCATTTTTAATAACGAAATGGGGAAAATGGATACAATTGGTACAAAACAAATGGCTTTAGATAGAGCAATACAAATTGGAGGCCTTAGCAAGAATAATTAAATCAGAGTACCAATAAAACGGCTATAGCTGGAATCATGAAATTGGGTGCGAATGAACCTCTGACTTCACATATGGTTGGTATAGAAAATGGTCAAATCAATCTCTAACACTAAGCAACAAAACATAAGCCGAAGGGCTAATAAA